>AFIY01000830.1:0-153944 GCA_000223825.2 Zymoseptoria passerinii SP63 | reverse complement strand
CACAGAAGGTAATTCCAACAACCTCGCCTTCTCACTCACATTCCCTCTACTAAACATCGTCCACCGCGGCGCCCACGTCTGCGAGATCCCATTCTGTCGACACGTCACCCAAAACGCGGCGACGAAGTCCTCCGTTGTCGGTGGATCGTCGCACGTCTCGGGGCCAAAGTCCCCAAACAACGGTGTGAAATTCGTCGGGGCGCGGAGGATGTTTTCGTCGGATGAGGAGGGCTGGAGGGGAGGAATGGGTTTGTTGATGGCGATGTTGGTGACGCGGAGATGTTTTGCTAGCAGGGCATACAATTCTCCGCGGCTGGAGGAGGAGAGGTAGGAGTTTATTGCGTCCCATTCGGGTCCGTGGAGGGCGTTGGCGGGGAGGAGGAGCATGTGGCCGTAGATTGTGTAGGAGCGGGCGAGTTTGCGGACGAGGGACGACCAGGTGGATTGTGGGATTGAGTTTTCTGTGAGCCAGAGGCGGACGGCTCGTTGCATTGCCATGGTTCTGGTGGTATTGGGATTGTTGTTGTTCTTGTTGATGAAGATGGAGGAGTTCGAACGAGGTAGTTGTGCATGGCGCTAGTGAGGTTTGAGTTTGCGGCCACTTCGTGCCACTTCACTTCACTCCCTCTTCTCCTTGACCATCATCATGATTATCGTCAACGTTTCAATTGGCTCGACCTGCAGTCGTATCATTGAAATCGTTATGAGGCTTCGATGGACACTGCGGGAAAGAAGGCCAGCGGTATCTCATGCTTTAGCTCCTGTTTCAACTCCTTCTGCCGTAATCATTGGGAAGGCCTTCCAAAAGGTCACGAGCGAGCATTGCGGCAAAGTGGCCTCTCAACATTCGCTCCCCAATTCTTCATTCAAAGCGTCCCTTGTTCACGCCAAGCCCTTAAGCAGACAAAGATGTTGGGTGAACCTCGCGGCAAAATGGCCTGTCGACATCCAACCCTTTCTTTCTCCATCCGCTCCTCCTCCTCTTTCTTTCCTTAACTTCTCATCATGCTCCCTCAAACGCCTGACTAGTCTTCTTTCGCATAATAGAAACCGGCCCACTCCTCCTCGGCCCCGTCAACTTACTCTCAAACTCCTCCACCGTCTTTCCCGTTGCAAGTACAACCTCGTTCTTCACCCCATCCCAAACATTCATCGCAATGCGAAGCGTCTCCTTCTTTAGACCGAGTCTCCCATAATCCCGGTCATACGACGTCAGACATCTCCGAGTCTCCCTCAAGGATCGTGGGATCTCGCGAGATGAGCGGAATTCGGTGCCTTTTGACATCTTATTCGGGAAGGGAATGCTGAGGTTGGAGAGTAATGCGAGGCGGTTGGGCGAGGTGGGAAGTTCGCACTTCTTTTGCACGCGCTGCTGCTGGGTCTGTGGCTGACCGTATTCGTCAAAGGAGAAATCGCGGACATGCGTGTGCTGTTGGCGTTTCCATGTGCTCCAGGATAGATGTTTGGGATTTTCAGATTGGACTTTGCGCTTCTTCTGCTCGGTGGAGTCGTCTTCTTCCCCTTCCGAGTTCCGTTTGCGCTTTCCCTTCCCGCTCTGTGTGTCCTTCACTTCCTCTACCTTGCCCTTCCCATGCATCTCCTCGTACTTCTCTCCTTCTAGAATTCTAGCTTCCCGAGCAAGGCCGTTCAAAAACGCACCAAGTGTTGTCGTGGAGCCAGTAGTGAAAGCATTTGAATGGTAGAAGATGCCGATGGCTTCGAAGCGGATGGCCTTGCATGTCATCAATAGCCTTGGCTCGACTTGATTCGGCCGCTGGTCGTTCAGGTGGAGAGGCTGGTCGGAGACGAGAACCTCTCGATAGATCAGGTTCCGGATCTCTGGGGGCATTTGTTGGAGAAAGCAGGGGGCTTGGTCGGTGGTATCCATTGGTGTGGGTGCGCAGAACATGGCTGGTGTGCTCGTTTTGTTCGCGGTAGGAATGCGCTTTTGTATTTGTTGTTCTTGGAGGAAGATTCGATCAAGGCCAGAGCAATCGAGGTCGAATCGGTTCAGGAATCAACCGCGAGTGAAGCGCGCAGCTGTGCTGTATTATTGCCTGAGTACTTCTGAGCAGATGGCGTAGCAGACGTGCTGGAGATGAACAATCGACGCAAAGTGCGCTTCGGAAGCTTTGGACAAGGGAATTGAAAGAAAAGAAATCCGCTGTGTTGATGCACAGGTGAAAGATCTGATGAGACAGCGACGACTTTTCCGTGCAACAATGAAGCTAGTCCGGCATGCCAAAACCTTATTCCGTTTGTGGTCCCCCCTCAGGCATCATGTTTACCCCTCGCGGACTTCCCTCTTTCACGAAGTCGCCAACAGCTTCCCCTCCTCCTGACTCCCCTCATTCACCACCGTCCCGAACTCCAATTTCATCAGCAACCGATCCACCCCTCCTCCCTTCCACCCTTCATACCCCTCCCGCCCACCCACTCCAACTTCCAAATACCGCCCTCTTCCAATCCTCTCCTGATCTAGACCTCTCAATCTCCCCACCACGTCCCTCATGCCCGAGTCCACCCTCTTCCTCGCTCGATCCAGCTCCAATGCCGCCGACCTCTCCTCTTCTAATGTGTGTGATGATTCGTGTCCTGTGGCTTCGCGCTGCCCGTCGAGATTCTGAGATTCTGCTGTAAGGACAGGAGATGCGTGAAGAAGGCGACTAGAGCGTCGATGTGAGAGAGCAGTGTGCGGAGAGCGGAGGTGTATGGCATGTCGGTGAGGAGGAGTGAGTACGTCAAGCCGGCGAGGAAGAGGCGGGGGGGCGGTGGGCCGTGGCTAAAGTTTCCGGGTCGCGCTGAGCGGTCACGTTTGTTTGCGCATCCTTCGTTGCGGTGTCTTTGGCTGTAGCACTAGGATGCTCGGATGGAGTTGTTGGTTCCGCGGGCGCCTCGACCCATTGCTGAAAGTGATCGCATGACCCGCGGATGATCTCGCCTTCAAAGTAGGCTGCCGTTTCGGAAAGGAGGAAGATGGACGCGCTGCAGGTAGCCCATACTTTGCGCATCTTCATCGCGCGGTGTTTGTTGCGGTTTCGGGACTCTGCATCTTCTGCTGTAGAGATCGGATGGTCTCTTCGCGCTGGTGTGCGGCGCCAGAGATCGCTGAGTCGGTGGTGGCCTCTGCGGATCGCAAGGATGTAGGAGCTGATCTGTGAGTAGGTGTCGACATCGCGGGGTGATAGGAAGAGGTCGAGCGGAGGGAGGACTTTCAAGCTCAGCTCGCAAGGCGTTGGGAAGAGCAAGTCGTTGAATGCTGTTGTGGAAAGAGACGGGAATGCTGGCGAAGAGCTGTCTGCTGTCGAAGGCCGCGAGATGACTGATTTCGCAGAAGACAGGGTCAGATGTCTTTGCGCGTAATCCAGAAGGTCGTCATCCGTATCGTCGGTTTCGGTGGCCAATGTTTTCCACACTCGGGTGAGAGCCTGACTGAGCTCGGCGTCTTTGATGGTGAGACTTTGCATTGCTCGTGCTGGGTCTTGCTGCAAAAGTCGACCCATGCTCTGCTGCCGGGCCTGAAGACGATCCTCTGCTTCTGTGATGAGCGCCATTGCGAAGTCGCCATGTTCCAGGAGGAAGAACTGTCGCAGACAATTGAGGACCTGCAGCGTGACATGCATTGGTAAAAGGTGCTGCAGTACACTTCTGGAGAGTGACAGGCGCATCTCGGATATTGTTCGAGAGAACTGCGAGGCTGTGATGGGAAGATTGATTTGCGAGAGGATCTTCAAATGCGTGGAGGCCACATCTGAGTCTCGGAGTAGATGGTCGGTCATCATAGAAGCCGCAGGGTTGGTCTTGCGGTGATGTTCGACTTGGTGCAACGACTTTCCGATGAACACCAGAGAGCTTGCAGTTCGAGGAGCCACAAATTTAGGCAGCAAGTCGGTGTTCTTGATGAACGTCTTGCTGTCTGCAGAGTCATCTACTCGGATGAAGAAGTCCTGTGCTCCATGGGTCGGCAGCTTGCCGTACACGATCCATCCGGACAATTGCCTCAGCCATGCGGTCTCCGCGATTCTTGTGAGCTCTGTTGCGGCTTGCTCGATCTCCGGATATCCGGTCTGGCATTCTGCTCGTAGTCTGTCAATGATCCCGGCGCTTGTGCATGATGAAGCTGTTGCGGCCTCTGATCTCCGTGCAGAATCCGAATACGGCAGCATGAAGTTCGCGGTGTCCCAATACCACGACATTCTCCGATGCCAATCATCAAACTCCCCAACAACACTTGCCAGCGGCACAATGTGGTACGCACCCACCATGCTCGAATCCCGCTTGAGGATCTTGCTCTCGACATCGACAATCTTCTGCTGAAATCGTGATAGGTGAGACTGCCGTACTGAGGTGGCCACTGCCCGGCATACTATCGAGGCATGATTGGAGGCGATGACTTCCAGATGTCGCTTGAGCTTACGGTGGAGTTCCGATAGTCTGCCAATTGAGGCTAGAAGGGCTTTCTCCGATGGCGATAGTAGAGGGAAGTCCTCGCTCTCGGGATTGGAGTCATTGCTGCCGAAGAGAGGTGACGGATGTCCCGATAATGCCAAGAGGACCTCGTGAAGCATTGTCCAGTGATTTGGATGCGAGGACCGTCGGTAAACGAGGTCAAGGTCTAGACTCGAGGGAGTTCTCGTGATGTCGGCTTCAAGTCTCGGCTCTTGTGTGTTATAGCAGGGTCCCTCCGGTATGCATGGATTTTGACAGGCGTTCGACGCGCTTGACAGCTGTATGACGCGTACCCCGGACAAACAGCTTCGATTGCTGGACAAGGTATTCCCAAGCACTGGGCAATCAACAAGACACCGGCCACGCAAGACAGTATGCTGGAACGATGTCGTCTGCACGCTGTCCCACGAGGATGTCTCTTCGATATTGTTCAAGACCACGATCTAGAAGTCTGGCCATCCATAACCTTTATGCGAGTTTATGCAGGGTGCAGGTCATTGTGCACAAGTCCAGCCATTGGGCCCAAGACTCCAAGAGACAACCCCCTCACATGAGCTCCACCGCCACCACCAAAGTGAGCAGCTGCCCATCCTGTCCTGTTGACCTTCATCCCTTCACCACCAGATCAACATCCGGTGCCCAAAGACTGCGCCCAGAATAGACTCCAAGCACCGCGGATCAAAACCTCGTCTACCTCCAGCAACTCGACCGACCTTTCTCCACCCTTCATCCACTCCACTGATCTACCACACTAAGCTGTTCACCGTCTCGACTTTACCGACCTACACCGCCTCACTCCAAACAACCAGCAAAGTACCGAACACAGTCATGTCCTCCACAATGCAGAACATCCGCGCCAAGATCCGCCGCAAGCTCTCCATTCGCGATGATCCCAACCGTACGTCTCATGCGATCATCTCCCACGTCACTCACCACCCCTCCACCCTACTAACACACCACTCCAGCAAACCTCGACGACAATTACGAAGCCGACGACATTGACGAAGAGACCACCGGCCACCTCCACCGCGAGATCGAAAAGGCCGAAGCCGAAGGCCACCCCTACGGCCGCCCCGGTTCGTTCCTCAACAAGCTGATCATGCACGGCAACTCCAAGACCGAGAGGGAGATCCAGGAGGCACTGGCTAAAGATCAAGCCGCCGAGGCAGCTGCCAAGACCGCCATTGAGAGGGATGCTGCTAAGAACTAGGGTTGAAGGAGAGATGGGACATACAGGACACGCGGGACTTTAGACGGAGTAAGCAGATGGGCTGCCTGGCAGGGATCAGAGGGCTAGATATGGATACGAGTCGGTCACGGGATATGAACGAGAGCTTTTGATATTTGGATTGCATGTTTCTCGATTATCCATGCTGCCTCACATGGTCCAGATGGACCATCACAAGACATGCCGAGTAGTTACGATCAACTTAGCAGCACAGGCTGCAGGCTCGGACAGGCAATTTCGACCACTATGCCAAACAGGCCCATAGGCGGAAATGCTCGTTGTCTCATGCCTGAACGTGCAGCTGCCACGACTGACTTTGTCAGATATTCTATCGGACCTCGAACGCATGACCACTCGATCGGTCCCCAAGCACTGACTGCAGATCACAACCCACCCAGCAGACGTGGAGAACGAACGGACCTCCAACCAATTCATTCTCCTAGCTCGAACAAAACTGTCTATGCTGCGCACCACTATCCTCCTCTGCCTCCTCTCTCTACCCCAAATTGAACTCCTGCGCGCCGCCCATACCCTTAGCCATAGCAACCATCTTTCTCCTTGCCTCCGCCGCATCCACCTCCCCTCCATCATTCCCATCATCCCCACCCGCCTTCCTCTTCTCCCCAGAAGCCTTGCCCGCACTCGCCTTCCTCGCCGCCTTCGTCTTCTTGCCGTCCTCCTTACCCGGCCGCAACCCAGGCACGCGAATACTCCCTGGCCGATCCCTCAACGCAAATGCCTTCGCCAAGTGACCGAGGTGGAGTTCCTGCATGTTGAAAATCGCCCTCTCAGCCGCTACATGCGTCGCATAAGCCCTAATATGACTTTGATACGCCCGTCTCGCCTGCTCGAGATGTTTCGGGTGTTCCAACGCCCAGCGCTCAACGTCGAGTTGGAAATCCGTGGCTTTGGTTTCCCAGTCGCGACTGTTGACGACGCCGGACGAAGCGGCGAAGCCTTTTTTGAGGAGTTCGTCCGCGTCGTGCCGTGTTAGATTCCTTGGCTTCGACTCCTTTAAGATATCGACGTAGCCTTCTTCGGCGCCCGGTTGGAGGAATATCATTGCGCGACCTTCACGTCCTGCGCGAGCTGTGCGGCCAATACGGTGGAGGTGGTCGTCTTTGCTGAAGGGTGGGTCGTATTCGATGACGAGGTCGACGTTGGGGAGATCGAGACCTCGTGCGGCGACGTCGGTGCAGATCAGGATTGCGGGAGAAGTGGTGTCGGCGAAACCTTTGAGCGTTGAGGTGCGGGTTGATTGTTGGAGGGAGCCGTGCAGGCGGTAGATGGTCAGGGGATTGGAAGGGGAGGAGAGAGTGGTGGAAGGGCCGGAGGTGCGGGTTTCGGAGATGGTGTTGCCTTGGTGGATGTGATTTGTGCGGTTGGTTTTGCCGGGTTTAGGAGTGGTGTCGATGTCGTTGGGTTCGTCGGTCGTGTTGGCGTTGGGATCGGGTCTGGCGTGTTTGGCGGGCCGGGTCAAGAGTTCGAAGTGGAAATCTACGCTATCGGCGCAGCTCATGAAGACGATGCATTTCATGACGCTGCCTTTGCGTTTGAAGGTCTGTCTGAGGGTGCCAACGAGTGTGACGAGGCGTTGCTTGGCTGGGACAACGGCGTAGCTTTGCTTGAGCTGGGCGGGCGCGGAGAAGTTATTCTCCTCGGTTCCATCGTCCTGGTCGTTGCGGTCTGCGGCTTCCACCGAGATCGACACCGGGTCCTTCAATGAGATTGCTCTCAACTGCTCGACAGTCGACTTGATCGTCGCAGAACACAGCACCGTCGTCCTCCTCTCCGGCAAGCCGGGCACAGCCTTTTCCTGCACCTTCCTCGACCTCAAGTTCAGCGTGCTGATAATCTTCTGAATATCCTGCTCGAAACCCAGCTCCATCAGGCGATCTCCTTCATCCAGTACCAGCCATCTCACATTACTCATATCTAGTACCTCCGTATTGTTCATATGATCGGCCAGTCGTCCAGGAGTCGCCACTAGAATATTTAGTCCTTTCCTCAGCCTCGCCTTCTCTCTCTGCTTCTGTTCGCCACCAATCACCGTACCCGCGACGATCCAATGACAGCACGACAACACCCCTTCCAACACGGTACTGATCTGCTTACTCAACTCTCTCGTCGGCGCCAAAACTAGGGCGAACAATCCAGAATGGCGGCTGAAGTTCTCGCCCGAATCCTTCATTTGCTTCGAAATCGTCATTATACGCTCCACGATGGGCAGTAGATACGCCAGCGTCTTTCCAGAACCCGTCTGTGCTTGGATGAAAGCATCCGTGTCATGTTCAACCAGCTGCTTGATGGCTTTGCGTTGGATGGCGGTCGGGGCTTTGATCTCGAGTTTCTTGAGGAGGTGCGCTACAAGAGAACTTGAGAGGCCGAGGGATGTGAACTTTGCGAGCTCGTCGTTGAGAGGTGCGTTAGAAGCTTCAACTGGGTCGTCGTCTTCTGCTGTCGGTGCTGGTTCCTTGGGTATGTTTGAGGTCGGGTTGAATGTGAATAGTGAGGAGACGAAGTCACCGGGCAATATTTTCGTTGGCGCTGTGTTGTCGGTCTTTGGCCGTTTGCTGGGCCTCTCCTGAGGTTCCTCGTCGTTTTCAGGATTCCTTGCTTTGGCGGCTTTGTTCCTCCCATATTCAGCGGATTTTCTTGCGGTCAATCGATCTTTCCAGCTTCCGCCTCGGAATGTCGGTTTTGGCGTGGTGAAGTCTCCGGTTGGAAGCTCAAAGTTGAGCAGCATTCCATCATCCGCCATGGTGAAAGATTTGATGTTTGACGTCGTTAAGTGTTGTCCTCGCAGTGGCGCATGTCTGAAGTTTTCGAGGTTAGAAGTCGGGCGTTAGTCTTTTAGCCCGCCGTAACAATACTTAAGCTCCAATATACCCCACCGTATCGAAGCTCAGACGTATCACCAATGCTGGAAGCACCAGCGTAGCATCACTCATATCTAACAACGTCTGCAGTCCAGATTGAGTCGAACTTCTTGACTCGCAATGGCGGGACAACAGAGCTGTACGGTTGTGCAACACTGCGATTGACCTGAGCCTTGAACATCCTGCCAACGAGAACGACCGACTCGGTGCAATACGGTCGAAAGACGCCCTACGGCCCACGGAACTCAGCGATGTTTAGCACCACGTTTCGACGGCAATGGCAGGCGTTGCAGATCACAGGGAAAAGAACGACATGGCGGGCCTTTCACGTTTTCCGCGAAGTTGCTCCTCTTCGACAACACCGCCGAGAGCTTCTCCTCGACGGCCAATCCGTCGGCCTCGTTCCAACCATGGGAGCCCTCCATAAAGGCCATCTCTCCCTAGTCC
Source organism: Zymoseptoria passerinii SP63 (assembly GCA_000223825.2). NCBI lineage: Eukaryota > Fungi > Ascomycota > Dothideomycetes > Mycosphaerellales > Mycosphaerellaceae > Zymoseptoria > Zymoseptoria passerinii. The sequence goes on along the minus strand of AFIY01000830.1, from coordinate 144,941 downwards.
GACAAGCAGCCTCCGAAAACAGCAAAGTCTTCGTCTCAATCTACATCAATCCAACCCAGTTTGGCGTGAACGAAGATCTCTCCAGCTATCCCAAAACATGGGACGCCGATATCCGACAACTTCAATCCCTCGACCGCCAGCTCGCAGCCGAAGGCCTTGGCCGTGTGGAAGCTATTTTCGCACCCACCAGCAAGACTATGTATCCGACTCTGCCACCCGACTCGACCCTGCCTGGCGTTGGCTCCTTCGTCACGATCACTCCCCTGGCCAACCTCCTCGAGGGCAAGAGTCGCCCAGTCTTCTTTCGCGGCGTAGCGACAGTGTGCATGAAGCTCTTCAACATCGTCGAAGCGGACCGGGTATATTTTGGGCAGAAAGACGTGCAGCAGACGGTGGTGATCAAGAGGATGGTCAAGGATCTACATGTCAATACTGAGGTGCGGGTCATACCGACGGAGAGAGAGGAAGACGGGCTCGCGATGAGCAGCAGGAATGCAGGAATGTATATCTAGGAGCGAGGCGGAGGAAGGTGGGGATCGTGCTGTCGCAGGCGTTAAGGGCCGCCGAGGCGGCGTATCTGGCGGGCAAGAGGGAGAGGGACCAGATTTTGGCCATGGCGTGGGATGTTACAAATCGGGCGAGTATGGAGCAGGATGACCTTGGAGAGGAGGGGAGGGTGCGGTTCGAGGTGGATTACATTTCGCTTGCGGATCCGGACACACTTGAAGAGATTGATATGGTGGATGCAACGAGAGGTGCTGTGTTGAGCGGTGCTATTAAGATGATGCCTCTTGAGAAGACTGCACCGGGTGAAAAGCTGGGCCTTGAAGAGGATAAAGTTGCCGTCAGGTTGATCGACAATATTCCGCTACCGCCTCAGGGATCATGAATCTAGGAGGAACCCTGAATCCGCGCTTCATGGGTTCAAGCACAATCACGCCCGATAGGATGGAGTCTCGTGCCATGGCACGTCGTCTAACTGGCGAGGTGTCCACTTAATATCGCTACCAAATTCAGAGGCGAAGAGGTGCGGGAGCCGGGAGATAAAGACGGTTGCAAATCGATCGATAGTCTACCGCTATGCCCTTGAAGCCACCGAGTTGACTTGGACGCCGCGCTTCTTGCGCTTGTACCAAATCTCCACCGACAGGATGAATCCCGTGGCCATAGCGCCTTGATTGCTCAATGGTGCGCTCTGAATGTCCGCCTACTTCTTGGGTGGGGCGAAGAGTTGGAATTCAGGAGAGGCCACGGCCACGAAGCGATCAATGGCACCGCTATCGACTCGGGGATCTTGAAGCCATCGGAGCACTCCTAAGGCCGCGCTTCGTGCGGTCAAGCACAATCTCGATCTGCATGATGCACTTCGTTGCTATAATGCACCGTCTTGTGTCGCGAAACATCCACGGAGTATCTGCCCGCTTCGCTTGAGAGCCAAATGACACCATGCATGCAGAGAACCCGTCATAAGCTCACATCAAAGTGTCGCTGAAGACGCTGCTCCGCGCGCCTAGACACGATCTCGACCGACAAAATGGGGGTCCTTGCCGTACTGTGTTGTCTGGTTGGTGGAGCTTACTCTCGACATGTACACCTCCTTCGTTATAATCCAATCTTACACGTGCTTCTCCAAAATATCGTCTACACCTCGCACCGAAGTCTGGCCTCCGGAGATGGGACGCTTCGTGCGCTGGCGAATGGTCTCAATTGACAGGATGGATGTCATTGCCGTACTGCTTCGTGTGGCCGATGGAGCGTCCGATCGGAACCTGTGGCGGCTTTCTCGCTAATCCACCCGGCGCTGTCAACACCACACCAATGTCGAAGGTCACATAAAGAAGACTGCACTCGGTGAAAGAGCTACGATTTGAAGACGATAAAGTTACCTTCATGTTGATTGACAGTATGCCTTACTCCTAACGCCGCTTTCGATAACCGCTCTTGATTACCTTGCGGATGATCTCGACCGACAGGATCCGCGACCTCCCGACAGAATCCGCGACTGCGCGGAGATTCTGGCGCTTAAACGCCATGCTTTTCTCCACTTCCTTCCGTCTGTTGATGCTCGCACCCTGCACACTATCGCCTTGGTAGAGCTATTTGACTCAGCTCACTCCTCCTTCTCGATACCCTCATCTCCGGGGATCTCCTTTCCTTCATTCCACTTCTCGCCACGGATTAAAGCCCATTTTACCTCGCCCGACGGCCCGCTCGTCCCGTCCGATGGCTTCTCCCAGTACGCCGCCTCGATCGCGTCTTCGACGACTTCCCCCATACCAGCGGTCTTCAATCTGTCGTGAGTGAACACGATGCACGATTCTGCCCATCGCTTGGAGATGAAGATGGAATCCGGTCGAATAGTCCGGACAAGAGCTCTATTGGCCGGTCCAATGAGTCGGAGCCAATCGAAAAGCTCCTTCTCCTGGTGGTACACGAAGGTCGTTCTTGGGAACCATACCTGACTGGCTTCGAGACGGACGGAGCTGCAGACCTCGAGGATCGCAGGGATGGTGTAGCCATTCGTGAGATGCTTTGGGTGCTGAAGACCGGATGGTTCCAGGTCGGCCTGGGTGCTGTCTCCAAGTACATACTTGTAGATCTCGGCGCGGATGTACGGGTGGAGTGCGAGGAAGTCGCACGGGTTGGTCAAATTGGAGCCCTTCGTTTTGCCGTTAGAACGCTTCTTGGGCGACGGCTTCGTCGGGCTCTTCTTCTTTGCGCCCTTCTTCAGGGCTCCCTTGCCCTTTGGACTGTTCTTGGAGATTCCTGGCGGCCCCATCCTATACTCGGTGCTGACCTTGCAAGCTTCATTGAGCTTCGTCTTCATGGGTGAGGGCGGCGCATTCACATACGCAGCTGTGGCCTTGGCGAGGAGCTCTTTCGCTTGCTGAGCTTTCTTTGCGACAGACATGTTGAGGATGTTCAACAGTGGGTAATCAAATGGCGGAGCCGTAGCGTGTTTGACTGAAGGAACCCCGCGAGAGGAAGAGAAGGACCAGGAAGCGATGAAGGTCCAGGGATGAAGGTCCAAGGAGCAAGTCGAAGAGGGAGTCGATGTGGAAGTCGAAGATGACCTTGAAGATTGACGGAGAAGATCGACAATGAGGTGTTGTCGTCGACAAAGGTTGATTGGGAAGGCTGATGGTAGAAGTGGTTGATGGAGAAGAAGGCCGACGGAGGAGGTGGATGAAGGTCGAAGGAAGAAGTGGAAGAAGTCTGGAGAGATGAGGTTGATGAGGTCGTGGGAAAGGCAGAGAGGCAGTCGCTGCCTGGTCGCGACAGTGAAGGCGCGCTAGTCTCGCTTGGCCCATGTGTGCCCAGTTCACAGCATGTGCGACGGTATTCACCCTCCAGCTGTGACTCAAATCAAGGCAGGGAGCGAGTGATGCTGTGAATGATGCTGCGAGATGGCACATGTCAGCGCATGAATGCATAAGAGTGTCTCATAGGACTGCGCTGACAGCATCGACCATCGGCGGAGCCGGAAATCGATTCTGATGCCGACTGAGATGCTCTTAGCACTGGCCTCCGATCAATGACCAGGACCTTCCGAGTGCCAGGACTGTTATACTAAGCATTGCACCCATGATTTTGCTTATACCGCGACTGTCTCGGAGTGAATATCGGCGCATGTCACAGCATAGCCCCGGATCTGGTGCATGCCCTCGAGTCCAGCGCATGCCCTTCACTCTAGCGCATGCTTTTTTCGAGTCTGGCGCGTGCTATTACGATTCGAGCAGGTGAAATGCGCATGCAGCATCTGAGCAGAAGGCCGTGCGAGCTACCAATGCTGAAAACGATTCCATGGGCTGGCGTCGGCTCGTGCTATGCTGGAGTCAGTGTTGTGTAGCAGACCATTCGGCGAACGCCTTGCGGTGACTTGCCATTGGAACGGTAAGATCCCAGATCGACTTGTCAGAAGATTATGTTTGGCCTCGGACAATGAACACCATGTCAAACCATCAACGGCAAACGCATACGACTTGAGAAGAGCCTGACAATCAATGATTGTCCTCACGGGCCGCTTCCCAACTTTCTGCGTCGACATCCCCGTCTCCTTCATGGCATGTTTTCAATGCATTGACATTCGACACTGGTTCCCGGCGACAGTTGAGGCCCACCAAGCTTGCCTGCCAGTCCATTAAGTCTGAGGATGAGGCGAGGAAGTCTTTGACCAGGGCCGCTCAAATCACTGACAGAGTCGGACCGTCAAGGTACAGTTTGCGAGGTTTCATCGCTAGCGGCCAGGACTGAGTTCCAGTGAGGTCGTCACGTTCAGCCGGACATGACTTGTACTGAGTAGACCATCAAGGTCGTGTTCGTGCGGCGCGATGATATGAGCTTAATGCGACTTCACCTATACGCAAATGACAACAAGAGACACTCTTTAGTCTTCTAATCGAGTTTGATTTGCATCTAGCGAGCAGCAGGTGTCGAACAATGGATGTTGGTAAGCTGATGTCAGTCAAGGATTGAGGCATAAATTTTTGGAAGCGTTTTGGCATGGTCTAACTGTGCGACCTGGTTGGAGTATGGCGACAAGAGTTGTGCACGATACTTCATGAGAATGCTGCGTGTTATGCGGCGGCCATCGTATCCGGTCCTCGTGTTTCGGTCCACTGGTACAGAAGAAGCTGTAAAAATACCGCTCACAGGTCAGTCAAGACCTACCACGGAACAGAGCAGTTCGTCCCATGCAACGACGCCGAGTGAGGGGAAATGGTTGCTCCATTAGGTGGATCATTGCATCCCAGGACAATCATTCTATTCTTGAGCATTCGCAATCGACCCCGCTAAAGATGCATCCGCATTGTCTCCGCTTGAAAACATCCTGGTCGACACAGCTTCGCGAGATAAAGCTCACCGTGCCCGCAGGCACTTCTAAAAGATCACCATTCCACTCCTCCGAAACATCTCTAAACAGCTGCCAACATGCCCAACATTCACCCAGTCCTCGACAATGGCTTTCAGAAAGGGAGTGACAACTTCAACGGCGGTACCCTCACGTGCCACTGCAGCTCTTCGCCAGTGACTGTCGCTATCAAAGGCAACGTTCTCCACAACCACTTCTGCGGCTGCTCGCTCTGCTGGAAACCATCCGGCGCCCTATTCTCTCTCGTGGGCGTCGTACCGAAAGACAATGTCTCGGTCACGGCCAACGGCAACAAATTGAAGATAGTCAACCCCGCCGCAGCCATTCAACGCAACGCTTGCGAGCAATGCGGCGTGCATATGTTTGGCCGAATCGAACAGGATCACCCATTCAAGGGTCTAGACTTCATCCATGTCGAGCTATCACAGGACAAGGGTTGGCAGGTAAGCGCTCCTCTCTCTTGATCGACATACTCATCGACTAAAACCTCGCCAAGGAACCTCAATTCGCAGCCTTCGTCAGCAGTGTCATTGAGCAGGGAGCGGAGCCGTCGAGGATGGGGGAGATCAGGCCGGCATTCAAAAAGGCTGGTTTGGAGAGTTATGATTGTCTCAGCCCGGCTTTGATGGACGCCATTGCCACGTTCGTTGCGGCGAAGAAGACGTCCAAGTGAGTGCGAAGAAGTTTGAGCGGTGGAGATCAGACTCTGTAAAAGCTGACACTTTGCAACTGTCAGGCTTTGAGTTTACTTACATTGCTGATATTTTCTGCGCTACTGCTGTTCAATTCGCTGTTGAATACTTCGGTCATTTGCACATCTGTTGTTCCCGCGCCAGCACTAACGCTGGCGTGTCCAAACCCCTTCCTCGCTCACTTCCGGCCTCTGCGCAAGTCTCTGAACATCTTGGACATCCGAATGCTTTGAAATTTGGAGAACTCGGTCAGACAAATATCGGTCGAATAGTCCATGTAGTTGTGGATAGGATCCAAGCCCTTCTGCAGTGGGCAGGTATCAGGTGGATTATCGATCGGGCATCCGCGAGTGGGTGACAATTGTACCGGCGTATCTCGAACAAAGTCGCCCTCGCCAGTGCAGTTGCCACCCTGGAATGTATGGAAAAGACCCAGCCAGTGTCCAGTCTCGTGAACAGCCGTCGCTCCAAGATTGTAAGTCGCCGTCTCGCCGCCTGGAAGTGAGCCAGCAAGGTTCACACATCCGTCTCGCACACGGACGAGGTCAGTGATCTCCTCTTGAGGGAATGTGCAGAATCCGAGCAGGCCTTGGCCAAGGTCGCTCAAGAGGTAGAGGTTGAGGTCTTGGTAGCTGCCCTTGCGGAGTGCCCTCTTGTACTCGAGTTCGACGGGCCCACGGTCCGCTGTCGCCCAGGTATCGTTGACATAGTAGTCGATGCTTTTGGTCTTGTAGCTAAAGCGGGAGGCAGCAAAAGCAGAGTTCATCACTCGCATCTGTCCGTACTCATCAGTCAAGGTCCGGGATCCTGAGTGCACCTTGTTCATACCTGCTCCTGGACCATGCTCAACGGATAGCGGTCTTTCTTTGCCTCAGTAGTGATGACATGAACATAAGTGTCGATTTCGAATTTGGGTTTCCGGCTGGCTCGTGTCTCGATCACGTCCTCCTCGACTTGAATCCTAAGAATCTCTGGCGTCTCTGTGGTACCGCAACGAGTCAGTCCCTGGCCAGAGACGCACGTTGCCGCAACAGCGAGAGTGGCGAGGATAAAGCCTTTCATCGTGAGCAGATTTTGGAGATGGTAATGAAAACTGAGATGGAACACCCCATCTGAGCGGACGACTCTCCATCTTTAAAGATATCCTTGTATCATTAGCCTCAGACTCGGCCCATGCAGGTATACGTTTCTGGCAGGTGGCCATTCGCAGCATGAACTTGGCGTCCGCCAAGGGCTTGTTGTGCCTCATCCTTAGCCCCAATCGGGAAGGTACTGTGTTTGCCCGCCAATCGTAGCTTTTCCTAGTCATCTTGGCGATAGATAGACCCCATCGGCTTCCTATCCACACTCCATTCCCGGACGATATGCGGCCAAGGTCGGCGCCGAGTGATCACATCGAACTGCAGTCCAGTACTTCGGGCCCTCCTGAGAGTCCTCGTACATCCGTTGAACATTCAGGCTTCTGTCAACACGACACACATCAGCAATCTTCTTCTCATGAATGCGTTCCTAATACATCGCATCACATCCTCCATACCCTCACGCAGTTTTCTCGCTCTTTTGCTCCCATTCTCTCTTCAACATTGCATACGAGAGAATGTCGCGCCACTCCCCGTCATACCATACCTCCTCTCTCAATCTTTTCTCCAACACGAAGCCCACTTTCTCGTACAACTTGATTGCACCACCGTTATAGTCGTAAACCGATAGGCCCACCTTCTAGCCCGCCCAACCGTAACGACCACTTCAGAAGCCATTGTATCGCTTCGGTCCCATAACCACTACCCTGATGCTCTCGCAGTATGTTGATTCCCATAGCCCAACGTCCAGTCCGCCGAGTCCCAGGGCTGCTTGCGCCTTTCAGCAAGACAATACCAATCCGTTGAGGCTCTTCGCTGTTCGAGCTGGGCTGCGTGCGTATTACGGCGCTGAGCATGCAGTCTGCGAGAAATTTTCGCAGTGACTGCGCACTGGACTTGGAATGCGATGTCGGAAAAGCGTCATTGAAGTTGACCTGAGACTCCGGATCGTATTGAAGCTGCAAGAGAAGGTCTTCGTTGGAATCCCAACGGCGCGGTAGGTCAGGCGTGAGAATGCAAACATGGAGCAGTTCATTGTAAACGCATGCAGCTAAGCCCTTTGACTGGACAGAGATTGTGGCAGTCTTTGAGGCTACTTCTGCCGTTCGTTCTGACACAGTCTTGAGTTGTTGTACACCGAGAGTGAGTGAATACCCATCTCACCGTCGGTGTACGTTGCATTATGGTTTGCCTGAGGCATGAAATGCTGAGTCATACCTCAGATACCATCCACTCCTCTTGCTGCTCTCCTCACCAAAACACACATGTTCATTGACCAATGAGCAGCTTTTCGCCCCATATTCGACGACGTTGTTGTTGTGGAAGTCGTTCAGGACTTGCGCAGACCCGTCTCACGTCACTTGTCGTTGAACTGGAATGCATCTCACGGCCGAAGATACTGAGCGGCGAGGTTTCGCCTTAATGTCAAAGGCTCGAGAAGCATTGCCGCACTGGGCTGCCGCGACGCGATAGCAAGTACAGTACACTGGCATCTGCACTGTACTCAAGGCGCTGTGGCCGGAGATGAGATTCATGACGTATCGTCAGAAGCCGCAGCAGTCTGGACGATGTCCAATGAGCAAAAACCACCATATCATCCTTGGGTATACAGCTGAACAGCACACCGAGGCGTTCGCCCATATAGCCAGATCAGTTATTGCCTGGGATTTCGATTGGCCTGATGACTTGCAGTTTGCAGCATCCCTTCATCACCGCAAGGGTCATTTCGTTCACAGAGGACAATTAGAAAGGCCGAGCAGACGGGAGACAGGTTCAGAGAATGGATTTCTGGAATGCCTTCGCAAGGCGGATCTCTACACCATTTCTCTCTTCAACAAGCGTTGAATTGCGGTTCGTCCGGTTCTCGTTCGCAGGCTCTTGCTCTGAGTATCGGCAAAAAGACGGCACTGCGAGTCAGGGGTATCGCTGGATCGAACCAGGGATCAACCAGGGACGAGCTAGGCAAGGTCCTCGCATTTCTCGGAATGACCGGTTCACAAAAAACAATATAAACACAAGATCGCATTTCTCCATTCCACTCTCCCCGAGAATCGCGCAGCGGACAAACTTTCTCCACCACGAAGTCGCTATGAAGTACCTACTCACTTCCGCACTACAGTGCCTTCTTCTGCCGGTCGCTCTCGCACAATGCTCGGACCAAGATGAAACCCTACAGCGTGATGTGGTAATACTTGGCGGTGGTTCTAGCGGAATGTACTCAGCCGTTCGCTTGAAACAGATGGGCAAGAGTGTGGTTGTCGTAGAGAAACAGGAACGTCCTGGAGGGAACACCAACACCTACAAGGACGAAACTACCGGAAAGACGTTTGACTATGGCGTTAAGGTCCTCGTCAACACAACTGTGGTTCACGACTTCTTCACCAGTTTGGAGGTCCCTCTGGCTCCAATCAGTGTCGTCTCGCCTAGCACCAAGACCGTTGCAGCGGACTTTGCACACGCAGCTCTGGGCCCCCAGTGGCCGGTCGTGCATGCGAACGATTCCCTTGCTGCTCTCGAAAGACACAAGGCCCAGCTTGCGAAGTACTCTCCGGAGTTCTTTCGTGGTTACAACCTTCCAGATCCAGTGCCAGAAGACTTGTTGATTCCATGGGGCGAATACTTGAAGAAACACGATCTTGGAGCACTGGCATATGACGGTTTTGGCCAATTCCAAGGCATGGGAAACATTCTCGCGCAGCCAACACTGTATATGCTAAAGCTATTCAACCCAATGCAAGTGGAGGCGCGGGAAAAGAAGACCAAGGTCTCGGAGGCGAATGGAAATACGCAGGCACTCTGTAAGGACCAGTACGACATACATTTTCGATGCCAAGCTAACCTAGTACACAGGGGATTCGGCTCATCAATATCTGGGCGAGGAGTCCGTGATCCTCAAGTCGAAAGTGACCAGCATCAAACGCCACGATAAGGGCGTCGAGGTCGTGGTCTCAACTCCCACCGGCACCAAGACCATTCACGCTGCCATACTCATCATCACCGTGCAACCCAAACTCGAGCTACTGAGTCCCTTCCTCGACCTCACGGAAGAAGAGACTCAACTTTTCGGCCAGTTCAACAACAGCTACTACTCCAACGCTGTGCTTGCCAACACCGGACTGCCTGAAAACACGACCATTCTCAATTACGACGAGCACGCCACCTATGGTCTCCCTCCGCTTCCGGGTATCTACAGCGTCGATTGTCAACCGATTTCAGAACTCCGCAGTGTGCAACACTCCAGCCCGAGTCGCATGACGGACGACGAAATCAAATCTGACATTCTCAACTCTGTGAGCCGGATTCGGAAAGCGCTCAGTCTGAAAGATCCTGAGGACGAGATCGAGATCATCCGCTTCAACAATCATTCTCCTTCTGGATTGACTGTGTCGGTGGATGCGATCAAGGCCGGCTTCTTCAAGCGATACGTTGGACTACAAGGTCTAACGAGGACTTTCTGGACTGGTCAGGCGTGGACATCGGGCAGCTCGAGCACAATATGGGACTTCACTGAGGTAGAGGTTCTGCCTGCTGTAATCTCCGCGCTGGGTGGTTGACGGACAATTGCATTGCAGCTATAAGTCTTGGAATTGTGAACTTGTAGCTCGGTCTTGCCGTCTACGGAAATGCTATCAGTGTATCACCAGTCAGAGGCCGCGCTGCGTTTTAGCGCTGCTCGTGATGAGACAGTCTTGACATTCCCCATATTCATCTAAATATTTACTGCAGGTGTCGGGGATATCTACCGGTCCCCATTCTAGTGTCATCCATTCTAGTGTCATCCGTCTGTTCCATCGCGCAGACAGCTGTTGCCCGTGCTAAGGCAACGAACCACTACTGCCGTGCAAAATCGCTGTGAGCCACACTACTCACTCATAGTCCGCAGCTTCTCTTGCTCGTCAGAGGTCAGGGCGTTGAAGACATCAGTGAACCCCGGCTTTTGCGCAGCTTGTTGGAAGAATTGCACGAGGAAGGATTGGGTCTCATCATCTCTGCCACGAGAAGTGCCCGGTCCATCTTCAGCAGCATATGCCATGAGTTGTGACTTCGTCATGCCAGATCCCAAATCCAGGAAGTCTCCGCCGTCATCCTCCCAGTCGTCATCCTCGTCGTCATCATCAAACTCGGCAGCGTTGTTGGCATCGATGTTGCGTGCGTTGCCAGAGGCTGAAAGGAGCTCATCGACCAGAACTTTGATGATCTTGAGCTGTGCTGAGATGATCATGTATTGCTCGGGATTCTGTCGTGCGCGAGATCGGGTCATAATACGATCTGACGTCGGCATGATCATGTCTCCCTTGACCTTGACTTCTGCAATGCGAGGATCGCCAAGTTCGAATAGCTTTGATAGAGCGACCACGCTGCATGAACTGTTAGCTTATGATTGACCGAGGGTATGTGATGAACTTACTTCTGCCTGATGTCTTCGTAGCCCGCAAAGTTGACGGAGTTTTCCAGCCATTTGCTGATCACGACCTGAAGCCCGGTGCCTTGTTCAAGCTGAACATCGGCGAGGAATCCAACAACGTCCGAGGCCGAGATCAACGAGAGACGCGCAAAGACAAGGATCAAGCTTTGAATGAACTGCGCTTGAGTTGCGGTGGCGAGACGGGCAGCGACGGCGCGGAGAAGCTGCATGAGATACGGCCCGAGCTTTTCAGAGCCAGCCTTTTCAACCAATTCCGCTGCCAGGCCGCCGACTTCAGCTGCACCGTGATCATCAACTGCAGGAGTGAGGAGTCTGTCGATGATGATAAGGAGCATTTCGAGACCTCCCTTGCCATCTTGGTCGTGGAAGCCGAACACTTGCTCGGAGTCGTGGTGAAGCATATGCTTGATGGCAGCAGTGGCCGACTTGAGGAGCTCATCGTCTTGCGAGGCCAGGAGGAGCCGATTGAGTCGTGGCATTACTGTCGTCACAAATCCTAATGGCAATGGTGAAGACCCATGCTCTGCTAGAACTGACAACAGTTCTGCGGCTAAATTGGCCAACGCATTCTCCTCCGTTAGAGATGCAATATCGAACGCGCCCATCAGCGACGGCAGAACCTTGACTGAAAGCTGAGCGTAGACCTCGCTGCCAGCTTCCGAGATAGTCTCTGTGATCTGCTCGAATGTTTCGGTCACCAGCATAGCGATCTGGAAATTGGCAGCGCCTCGACTCGCCACGGTGAACAGCAGGTCGAGCCCGCCACCGTCCAGGCAGCTACGAGTGTCCAGGAGGATCGCATCCCGCAGGGTCTCGATGATCGTGATCAACAGGTCGTCACTGTCGACCACATCGCTGAAGTCTTGTGTACTGAGGAATTCTGATAATGATGCCACAATGGCGGCCTGGCGAGGCACTGTGGCGTCTGATGGGAGGGAGGCCAAGTAGAACTGTAGCGCACGAATGCAGGACACTTGCACAATTTCCGATTCGTCATTGCCGATAGCTTGAAGGGAGGCCTCCATGAACGAGGTTGCCACGGACTGCAGCGCATCGCCCGACGTACGGGTCAAGCTGGCGGCAGCCAGATAGCCTCTTGCCCTCAAGAATGTCTCTTGTTCTTGCATAGAATGCTTGAACAAGTCAACGTAGCTGTTCGCAGACTCCGGTCCAACGTGCTTTTCCACGTCCTGGAAGTCCCCAAGCAGCTGCGTCAGCAGGTACAATGCAGCTTCCTTCGCCTTCCAACCCGCATTCTCGGTGTAGAGGCTTCGTGTATATGCAGAGAGGCTGTCCACCGTAGCACTGCTGAGCCATTCACCGAGCTTAATGATGAGGTCTCCGCAGGCTGATCGAGGCGTGTAGTTCGCAGTGACATTGACTTCCTCCGACAGGAAGACATTCACGTCAAAGTCCCACATGCCTTCCTCTTCTGCCGTAATTTGAGCGTATGCCACGGCAATCTTCATGACCTCGGTAATCCAGGTCGGACCACCGTTGGTTGATTGTAATTGCTGCTCGAGTTCTTTCCGGACTGGTGGAGCGCGCAGACAAGCCTGCATGAAGTCGATTTCCTCCAGCACCAGGAAGTCCAAAGTATATGACAGACCATCGGCATCCTCCAAGCGGCCTTGCATGTCATCCTCGATATACATTTGATGGTACTGGCCTTGGACTTGGAGGAGCTCCTGCCACGTAGCGGAGAATAGCGCCGGACTATGTGGTGAGAGAATGGAAGGGAACATTGAGCGCACTCGCATCAGGACTTTGACGATTTGAAGCTTTAGAGCAACGTGGCCACGGTATGATTCGGTAGCGGTTGGGTCGTTCGCGTTCTGCGCCTGAGCAGGTGAGGTCGAAAGGGGCGTCTTCATCGTTTCGAGGAAGAACGGAAGCCATGTGGTCAGTGACTCGACAGCAAATGCCTTGACTTCGGCTTTGTGGTCCTCCATGACCATCTCGAGCATGTCGAAGCATGATCTGAAGACGGACACGCCCAGTGCGCGCAATGTCGATTTCCGATTCTGGTTGACGGCCACATCAAACACGACCTTGACAAGATCCCGAGCGACTTTGAAAAATTGCTCCTCGTTGAAGCAATCGTCGACCAACTCGTTCAGCACCTTGAGAGCGCCATGTAGTTGAGAGTCGGTGCCGGTAGAGACCACGTTGAGTACGCTCGGGAGAAGTTCTGGCCACTCATTCGGAAAGTCTGAAGTGGCAATCTTGCTCACCACCAGACTCGCAGCACTCTTGATCTTCCTCTCATCCTGCCCGCTCAGCGCCAACTCTAGAAGACTCTGACGGACCTGGGCCTTCTTCGTATCATCGGCGTACAAAGGTCCGGAGAATTCGTCGTACTGGGGAGACCAACACGCCAGGATGAATGTCTTCAGATACAACAGCGCTGCTTGTCGGACATCGACAGGCACTTCCGCATGCGATCCGACCGCGATCAGGCCAAGTGGAAAGTCGGTATTCTGGTACAGCTGCTTCAACTGCCATTCCGCATTTTTCCGCGTCGCCTCCTGTGCGGATTGCGTATCGCTAAGCAGAGTCACTAGTTGCTGCTCCATCTCGAAATCGGTCTAGCTCGTGGATTCCTGACTTAATATTGTGACATGGAGTGATTAGTCCGTCCCAAGCGAGACTCTCTTGATGGTGTTTCCAAGTCGGAGAGGAAGTCGGAAGAGTTTTGCGCGGCTCCAGAATATGTACTTTGCGCAGCCGATCTTTACGACTAGTGCTGACAGATCCTGCGCACACGACCCAATCCAGTCAAGTCCGGAAGTGAGATGAATGATTCGAATGTGAGGCTTCGGAGAATTCGGTGTGTCACTTCTGTTTGTGATGCGACACGAGTGACGGGAGAGACTCCGCCAGAATTGAATTTCACATGTGTTGCTGACTCATCCATGCAGATCGATATTCAATACGACAGATCGCTTCCAAGGGTTCCTGTTCCCCTCACCTCCTGTCCTTCACTTCATCACGACATGGAATAAGCACAAACACCACAGGCGCACCGATATCATGGCCGACGAGGCCCCAACTTTCCGCGTCTTCATCGCCACCTTCACGGACTTTTTGGTCGTCGCCATCCACACGATTTTGTACGAACGCGGCATCTACCCGCAAACGTCCTTCTTGTCCGCGAGACGATACAATTTCGCTGTTCGCCAAAGTCGACATCCGAAAGTCTGCGAATGGATCAACGATGCCGTGGCTTCGGTAGAAACAGAACTGCTCAAAGGCACTGTGGACAGAATCGCCATCGTTGTATACAGCAAGCAAAACAAGCCGCTGGAGCGTTTCATGTTTGACGTATCTCGCTTTCCAACCGTACCGACTTCAGACCTGGACGTACCTCTAGAAAGCGCAGACGTAGAGGGATCATCACCGCCGGTACTACCGCTTGTGGATCTGGAAGAACAAATGAGAGCTACGATGAGCAGATTGTCAAACTGCAGTGCTTCGATCGGCGCGTTGCCAAAAGGCTGCACGTTCACGATTGCCGTGGAACTGAAGGGAGATGAAGATGCACCGGTGACACATCCTCAGCCGTGGATTCCAGTACAAGGCAGAGACGACAGCTTAGCTGCAGCCGGTGGCAAGCGCACGTTACCAGTCAGAGCAGTCCGTGCAGGTGAAATGGCCTTTGAGGCATGGGTCGAGGCAATGAGCGAGAAAGCGATTCGGGACAGCAACATGAGTTCATTGTCCTGAACTTTTGCCCCTCGAAGGTCCGAAACCTTAGCACCCAATATTAGATAAGCACGCCGCCATTATTACCAAGCATTGCATTGCTAATTGCTCGAAGTGTACCTTCACTTCTGAATTGTCAACGATCAACCTCCGCCTTCATGATCACTTTCACGACCGACGATATACTCAAACATGTCGAGCCCAAATACACCACCCAAGCGCATCGCCACGCCCGAGCCGCCCAATATGCAAGCAGCGATTGCACGACTCGTGATCACTGATCCGTCCCCGGGGGCCCGGAGGCATCGCCCCCAGATTCCGCAACGCCCAATACGGATCAGCTGTACGCAACATACGGCGGCGGAAAACCGAATCACAAGTTCCTCGAGATCGCTAAAACGCGCGACCGACATATGATGGCGTCCCATCCCGTGACAGCATGCTCGCCTTTGGATATTCCGAAGCGCCTGACTTCAAGAAATGCCAAACTAGCGGAGCTAGTACAGCGGTCGAAATTGGGAAAGCGCAAATTGTCCGAGCTTTCAATAGGTCACGAACAGGTGGATTGCGAGGCATTTCTCGATGGCAAGCTCGACTTTCTGCGGACAGAGGAGGACTTGTGCTCCCAGGCGAGAGAACAATTGAGAGAGATGTATCGAAATCGCGACATCGACAAGAAAGTCTTCATCGACATCGTCAATGCGAGCGATGCGAAACGCAACTTGCTTCTCCGTGAAAAGGAAGCACTTCTAGGCAAGCGACGCAAGATTTCCAACGCCTTCTTCGAATCATTCCAGGATCAAAAAGTGAGCCTCGATCAGGGGTACAGCGATGCCTTGTGCGCAGTGTTGGGTGCGACGCACAATCCGACCTCCAATGTGCCAGGAGCTCGCGCGGGCAAGCAGCAGGAAGTATGGAAGAAAGATGTTCGCAAATTCCTGAACGCCAACTGTCCTGAGCCGGGCAAAGAGGGTTGGATATGGTGCTCAATCACACGCGGCTATCACCGCGGATCAAACTCGTTCAAGACTGCCCATATAATTCCTCGAAGCATACCCGGAAAACTTGTCCAGACCTTGATGGGAAAGCAAGGTCATTTCGAAGATGGACAGGACGTGATCTGGGACGTCAAGAATGGCATACCGATGTGTGCAGATGTGGAAAACGCTTTTGATTTGGCTCGCATCGTCATTGTTCCGGCTACGAAGAATGTCGAGGAAGGTCGCTTTAAAGTCATCGTGCTCGATGAGTCCCTCTTCGGACCGGCAAGCAACCAGATTGATACTGCTTTCGGGACGCATACGACCTGGACACAGATTCACAACTCAGAGCTCGCATTCAAGCATCCCTTCAATCGCCCATCGCGCCGCAACCTCTTTGTACATTTCGTTCTTAGTGTGCTCCGTCGGGAGTTCTACCAGCCCCCGGACTGGTTCAAAGACGCAGATGAGATCGCCGAATTCACCAACATGTGGGCATCACCAGGTGCATACATTCGTCGAAGCACACTGCAGCACCTTCTCGATCGCGTAGGCAGCACGGCAACAGATGGCCCGCTCGGACAGAATGCACAGCAGTGGCTTGACGCATGCTTCGACGAGGAGGCTCCAACGCTGGCCGACGACGATGACCCGAGCACATCAGGGGAGAGACTGGCAGAGGAGTTATTCCAGAGTCAAGTGATCTCACCGGCCAAATCAAGAAGCGAAGATGAAGAGGATTACGAGGATCAGGAGGATTAGTGTTACGGAATGGTGTGCGAGAGCAGAAGTGCACTATTGCTCCTTCATGAGGAACGATCGAACTATGGCTCGACCAATGCCTGTCGTGCCGCCTGTGTAGCTTGGTCAGCTTAAGCCAGATATTTGAAGAATTGACGCCACGGACCGGTCACTATGACTACTTTCTTTTCGACACCGAGATGCATTTTGATGTTGTGTGCTTTCAACTGCCTTGACAGGATGTGTATCATGCTCGAGGAGCTGGACATCCATGCTAAGGTACCGAACTTCGGAGTATATGAGTGGAGACGATGACGTAGCACGGGAACGTCTGAAGGCTCGAATACTGAAGCTGTTGCAACAACGTCCGTGGCTCCGCTCAAAGTGCACACCACAGGACCTGGACTTCGTTCGCTCGGAGTGTACAGTCTGCCCGGGAGAACAAAGATACTTGTCGAAGATGATCGTGTCTACACGACTTTTAGAACAGCAACAATACCATCGCTCTCTGGCTTAGACCGTGCATTCCAAGCCTTTGGGATCCAAGTCGTGCAGTGCTCTTTGAGCGGTGCCACGGAGGAAGCAGACTGCTTCCGCGTCTCTTGAGAACGACCTGCAGACTTTCCCTTCCAGCTGCCCTACTGTGATCGGGATGTTTCATATCGAGCATCTCGGGCGAGTCTACGGAGAGTTCCAACTCGGATGTCGCCGGCCTGTGAACGGATCTTCAACGAAGAGGCCACTGATCGGTGGTTCGGATTAGCACTGAGTACAATCGCTCACGGCCAGTCTGAGTATCGACATTCTGCAACGCGCCGCTGAAAGAATGCCAGTCGACGGCGAGGTTCGATTGCGTCGCAGTGGGAAGAGAGCGGCTTCAGATCTAGTGCATGAGTGCAGCAGGACGTAACTATAAACATTGGCTGATATATGCTGTGGCCGCACGACCGCTGCGGGGCACTCGAATGCGATCAGTAAAGCACAGCATCCGGTGCAAGACCTCGAAGAAAGCGACAAGAGTGTTGCCGAACCGCAAAGTCGCTGACTTGAATATTAACCTGGACGCTGCATACGCTGACCATGCGCCACAAGTCAGACCGCCAAGAAGGCACGAACGGCATGGGCTCGGACAGCCCGGGGTAGATTGACCACAGAGCATGTATTCCTTGCGGGATTGTGCGATTTGTTTTCATGACCTTGCTTGGGTCTATCAGGTATAGCTGGTGTGCTTTGCTGCAATGATGATGTGTCGCCAGGAAGATCTGAGATACTCATGTCATCGTGAGGCGATGAATATGGATGGTGTGAACGGAAAAGCGGTAGAGTGAAGTGTTTCTTGTGCAACAGCGAGCCATGTCGCTCAATGAGGTGGGATTTATTTCTTTGTCGCTTCCGGCCACCGTAGATTCAGTACAACGCCCCACTTTTCGCATCTCACAACATGCAAGACTGGTGAATGCTGCCTTCTTTCGAATCCCATCACATACTCAATCCAAAATCTGACACGATTCGTCCTCGATTACAAGTCTTCTCAAAGACAATCCAGGACCACATCATCACCATGCCTCCAATACCGCTTGACCCCGAGAAACAAACCTTCCTCTCTTGTCCGTCTCTGTCACTGCTCCCGGAAAACAAGAAAGTGCCTCACAGCGCCGCACTTGAGGCCAGCCGCAAGATTGCTGCCGAGACTGCTGATCAAGCTCGAAACCCTCGAATCTCTGGGAAGGGGGAGCTTTACATCGACGACGACCTCGAAAAGGCGTTCAGCACCCTTCCAGAGTCCCGGACTCGAGTCCAGAAGATTGAGCAGTGGCACTTGGCTGAGGGCACGCAGGCGGGCAGCCAATGTACAGTATGCAGACAGCCGATCGAGCCGCCATTTGACCTCTCCGGTAAGATGGAGATCTATCAGCGCAGCGCCAACAGGCGGCGACTCGCTTTCCGCCTCACGTTGTCCTTCGCCTTCATCGTTGTCTTGCTGCACATCCTCGACCCAGCGTATCTGCGATCGTTCTGCTCTACAAATTTCAATAGCATTTCGAACGCATGGCGGAAACACGCTAGTTCCCAGGCACCAGCTGTGTCGGATGCCAATTCAGAGCGAGTACCGCTGGAAGCACACATCATGTCGAAATGTCCCGATGCTCGAGACTGCCTTCGCGACCTCGTCGTCCCAGCAATGGAGATCATCGAAGATAAAGTCGACTTCCGCCTCTCCTTCATTGGGAAGTGAGTCTCTTCTACCTTCCACCTCACTTCATGCACCTGGCTAATCTCGCTTTGAAGGACGGATCCCCACAACGACGGCGTAATCTGCATGCACGGCCAGACCGAATGTCTCGGCGACCTTCTTGAACTGTGCGCTGCGAAGTTGTATCCTCAACCGAAGACCTACCTAGGTTTCACACTCTGCCTCTCCCTGTCATACCCAGACATCCCGTCCCGCGAACTGATCGAGAGCTGCGCATTGGAGTCCGGCATCGACAAAACCAAACTTGAAGCCTGCACCGCTGGCCAAGACAAGGACGACGATCGGGACGACAATGACGGCGATGGTGACGATGATGACGACGGGCACATGGCGTGGGGTCTGCTGAAGAAGTCCTTCCAACGCAGCGCGGATGCAAATGTGACGACGAGTTGTACCGTGCGGCTGGCTGGAGAGGTGAGGTGTATTCGAGATGGAGGGGAGTGGAAGGACTGTAAGGGTGGGAGTCGGGTGAGGGATTTGGTGGCCGACGTGGAGAGGCTCTATGGGAAGAAGAGTGGAGGTGAGAAGAAAGCTGATGTTTGAGTTTGCGGACATTGAACCGAAATTGCATCACGATTTGCAGGCGAACGATGAACCACGCAGACGTCGTTCAATCAGATCTCACGCGTCCGGACGTCCGAAGATGTCCGACAAGATCGTGAGTCCAGGAACATGAGGTGATCTGTTCAAGGATGCTTAGCTCCGTCAGCCTTGGGAAGCGGAACTTGAATCGTCTGGCATTGAGTCCAACTTTCAGTGGAGGCCATTGCGGCGTTGCCTACACCAACGAGACGACGATCCCCATGTCTTGTGCAATGAGTGAAGGAGTATCACACCGACGACATCTCGGAAACTGCAGCGACATGCCGAAAGCTCGGCATCAAGGGTGGGGCAAGGGTGCCTGTTTTTGGCTCGTGACAAACGGCACGTGCACTGCTAGTACTCGTTCACTTGGGCCTCGTTTTTTGTCCGTTGTGAAACGTCCGCTCATATGTCAACATCGCACAGCCAAATACTGCACATCTCCAACAACACGCCATCGTATCAGAGGCATCATATCACCACGAAAAACAATACCTTAGCGAAAAGCGAGCAGCAGTACTGAGACGCCTCTGCGGGGTAAATCCTCCGAATGAACAGGCAAAACAACGCTTGCCCTGCATCCCGACGACTCCACCTCCTGCACGCGCTGCACCTTCCAAAGACACGCCAAGCCCAAAGCATCCCCGACCTCGCCAAAGTCTCTTCTTCCATTCAACTTCCGACTTCACCTTGACTTCATCCAACAACAACAACAACAACAAGTCTGATACACATCACCACCAAACACACTACTTCGGACCGACTCTCACCCGACATCCACAACCACTTCTTCCTCTCGGATACTATGGCAGGCTGAGATACCACGGGTAAGTCTCTCAACGCTTTTCCTTCTTGTCGTCATTCGTTCGTCTTGCTTTCGGAACGTGGCGTTGGATGTTTGTTCTGTGCCTCGGACGCGATGGTCACGCTCAGCATAATCCACTGATTGTGCTGTGGTCCTGCATGTTTTGCAGAAACCGCTCCATCTTCCATCCGACTGAGCTGCAAACGCTGCAGACTGTGCAGCAACTTCCCTCTTGCATTTGGCAAGGCCGCGGAAACAGGGCTCGCTACATCTCTCACCACATGTCATTATACCGCGCCCCTCCCAGGAAGATTCCTCGAGATGGCTGCGATGCTCGTCCTCGATCTCTCCACCAGTCATCTTACGTCCCTGCGCTCTTTTCTTCCACCGCCGACCACGCCTTCAGCACAAGAAAACCGAAATCTTCCATCAATTCAATCTGACAATGCTACGCACAGGTTGTCGTCGACAGCGACCGCGCAAGCGATCGCGGCCAGACCACTTTTCACACGAGCCAAGACCGCAACAGTCATATCCGTAACATTCCTCCGCGGCAACCCAGCAACTCGGCCGCCTCACCTCCTCTCGGTAACAACAATACTGCTTCTGCCCAACATGTCCAAGCAAGGAAACTCACTCCTCTCCCGCGCCTCTCGCGTCCTATCATCCCCAACCCAGACGCCATCCCGGCCCACATACTGGCACGATTCAACCCACCGGCAAATGTTGGTCGAGCTCTGGGAGGTAATCGTTGACCTGACGGCCAAAAACCCCAAGAGGTTCGGCGGTTCTTCGACTTCCATTCGCCTCGCCAACACCCAGCAACAGATGTGGCGAAAGTATCCAAAGCTTCGGGAAGGAGATGTTCCACTGAACTATGCCTGGATGGAGTATGTGCTGGGCACGGCGCTGAAGGCTCCATTCTGCACGGCGGAGACAATGGGTCGGTGGGAGGTGCTGTCGGGCAGTGGTGGTGCTCGCGGGAACTGGGGACCGTGGTGAAGGATGTTTTTCATCGACGAAGCGAAAATGCAACGAGAGCGACGGGAGCAAAGGCGTCAGCAAAACTACAACGGCATGATGCATCGAGGGTGAAGCGAAGCATGGGCATGAAGCATCAGCACGAAAGCATGAAAGCATATGAACTACGACACACGCATTACGAAATCCGACCGCGCGATCTGGGACGCTGGCTCGCCTCGGGAGAGGTAGTCTGTGTTCACGCCGAGTCTCGCCGAGCCTCGCACCTCTACCACTCTACGAACCGACGAGCGAGTATACGATGGCTATTACCATTCTCGGCGCTGAGTGATTGGAATTCACCCTACGGCCTACTACTCATCGGCGACAACCTCGACATACTCGAGGGTAAGCGGTAATAGTACGGCGAGACCACGTATGTTCAGGACGAATCACTACGGAGTAGCGATTTTCGTCTTGCGGGTCTAGCTTGGGGGTAGCAATAGTATAATGGAACCATTTCATAATTTCTGTCTCCTACTACCGGCGTTTCTTACGAGGCGAACAGGCATGACCAGGATGAGGGAGCAAACACCTTCATTGCATCAATCAGCATATTACAGTGCCTTTGACAGTGCCCTGACTCGTGTCGGGCTCGGTCGTCTGTCTCCTTTCAGCAATCCTCATTGCCTCCTCCAGCTCATTCTTCGCCGCTCTGGAAACCCAAGGCTCAACATCCCCGAGCCTATCAGCCGTCAGCCCTGCTCTGCCCGGACTACGCATGCCTCGTTCGACCTGTCTCTCATACGACACCTCCCTCAACCTTTCCCCTTCCGCGCTCGTCAAACGCAAGTAAACTTCCACTCCCACAGCATGCAGCACGATAGCCAGCCACAACGCCATCCCAAACGTCAACTCGAACCCCGCGGCAATCTCTTCAATCTCCGCTTCCGAGGCAAAGTCCGCGTGCACAGCCGTGTACCCTCGAGGATCTGACACGCAGGCAGAGTATGCGGAGACATTTCCATCATCCCTCGTCCCCGCGATCTGCGTGCACGGCATAGCAGCGTAGTACGACCCGATGGAAGAGACGACGTTCACGGCAATGATCAGAATGAGCCGCGTGGTGATGATCGACCCGGCATAGAACCACGTCCTCAACATCCACGCTCTGTGCTGTTCGATTTGCAAACGCCGGATGTTGATCCACGCCAGCACCGCGCTAGTCGTGGTAGCGACGGCCAGGATCCCGGTCCCGGATTGCGTGGCCAACGTCCCGCCAAAAGCTCTCCGCACGATGAGCAGCCCGCCGACATTGCTGACGAGCAAGAGCAGCACGATGATGTATCCGTTCACGCGGTGGAAGAGACGGAACGTGTGTCGAACGTAAGGTACGAACTGGAACAGGACGAGGAAGCCGGCGGGAATGATGGCGATGAGGTGGATGGAGATTCCGATGCGGTAGTAGTTCTGGCGGAACCAGTAGGCCTCGCCGGGACCGGCTTGTGGGAGGAAGGCGCCGGAGACGTCCATGTAATGGGCACGGGCGAGGAGGAACCCGAGCAGGGCGCCGGAAAAGAGGAACCAGAGGGTGAAGTTGTAGCCTTTATTGAAGCCGAGGGGGTGGTAGACTTTGCGAGCGGTGCGGACGAAGGCATTTGATGAGGGGTTTGAGCGGTGGAGAGTCATGGTTTTGCTGAGGCTTTTGCTGAATAGATCGAGAGTATATGAGGGACTGATGAAGCGTTTTGACGAAGGACCTCAGAGGACTGAATGGGAAGACGGAGACAAGGTGGAATGATGAGAGGTGGAATTCTTGAACTTACAGGCGGGACACGCGTCTTATACCTCTCTCGCGCTCTTCATGTCGCAAAGTCACTGACCGCAGCACGTAGGACATAACACGAGTAAATGCGAAAGCGCATGCACATGTTCAGCCGCAAATCGCGCCAAGCCTCGCATACCGATGCCGATCCTCACCGTATCGGTCACTCATAGCGAGGTGACGTTATAAATCCTTCGGGACGATCCCTGCACCGGCGCAACTCTATCGCGTCTTCTCTCTTTGGAGAGCTGCGTCGATGAGAAACGTGGATTGAACACACACGGCTCTTCGGTCGTCCCATAACTTCGCCGATATGGCGACGACAGCATCTCACCCGCGGAAGGTCGTCCTTGTACATCCCGACCTTGGCATCGGTGGAGCGGAACGCCTCATCATCGATGCCGCAGTCGGACTGCAAGCCAATGGACACAAAGTCACCATTCTCACATCGTACCGTAACACGGATCACTGCTTTGAAGAAGCCCGCGATGGTATGTTTCTCCGCGCAGGACTGATCCTACCACCAAGCTGAGAGACCATGTTCAAGGCTGAGAAACTTCCCAAGGCACCCTCGACGTCCGAGTCCGCGGCGACGCCATCTTCCCACCCTCGCTCTTCGGCCGCTTCGCGATCCTCTTCACCATCCTACGGCAGCTGTCTCTCGTCGCTAGTACCGTGCCTCGTGAATTACCCTCCCTCGCTCCGGATGTCATAATCGTCGACCAGCTCAGCGCGTGTATACCCTTCTTCCGCCTACTGTACCCCAAAGCGAAAGTGCTGTTCTACGGACACTATCCGGATCGACTGCTCGTGCAGCAAGAGGAGGGGAGTGTACGTAGGATTCTGAAAAAGATATATCGGCTACCTTTCGATGCGTTCGAAGGATGGAGTACGGGGTGTGCGGACGGAGTGGTGGTGAATAGCAAGTACACGAGGAGTGTGTTTCGGCAGACATTTCCGGAGATGAGGAAGAGGGAGCTGAAAGTTGTGTATCCTTGTGTGGACACGAGTGAGGAGGTTACAAGTCAGGATGTCAAGGATCTACTCTTCTCCGAGAAGAAGGTTCTCCTCAGCATCAACCGCTTCGAGGGCAAGAAGAACCTTGCCCTCGCCATCAAAGCCTACGCTGGCCTTTCCGAAGCGGAACGAAAGCAAGCCACCCTCATCCTCGCAGGAGGCTTCGACCCCCGCAACACCGAGAATGCCTCCACGCACGCCAGCCTGCAATCGCTCGCCGACGAGCTACACCTCACACATACCACCTTCCGCTCGCCTTCCATATCTACCCTGACCTCCTCGTCCGAGACAGACCAGCATGCAAACATCCTCTTCCTCCTCTCCATTCCCTCTGGGCTCAAGTCCACGCTTCTACAGCAGGCAAAGATATTGATCTACACCCCATCCAACGAGCACTTCGGCATCGTACCGCTGGAAGCGATGCTGGCTCGCACACCCGTCTTGGCGACCAATACCGGCGGTCCGCTTGAGACGATCTACGATGGGAGAACTGGGTGGCTGCGGAGTCCTGAGAAAGTCGAGGCATGGACGGATGTCCTGCGGAAGGGACTGATTGTGTCGAGTGAGGAGACGTTGCGGAAGATGGGCGAAATGGGACGGGAAAGGGTTTTGAAAGAATTCAGTCGGGAGAAAATGACGGTGGAGATGGAAGGAGAGGTGGAGAGGTTGATTAAGCTTCCAAGCAGGATGAGACCAGCGGTGATGCCGGAATGGATGATCATACCGTTCGTGGGGCTGCTGGTGTTGGGCATGGTCGTGCTATTGGCACTGATGATGCTGGTGCTAGGAATGGGGGTAAATCGGGTGGGAGGTACCTGAGGCGATTGACGCATGGACGCATCGGAAATGCACAAAATCTTCACACGGAGATGCGTCCACCTGAGGCGGTAGACCTGTCGACATTTTGAAACTGCACCAAAGTTTTACTCGGAGATGAGCGAACTCGGTATTCATTCCTCGCTACCTCAAGTCGGTACATCACCGCATATTCCACGCATTCGGAAACCCCTTTACATCCACCAGACTCGAATTGATCTGCTTCAAGTCGCCAACGCCAGCGTTTGCCGCATCCAACATGACCTCCCTCTTCAACAACTGCGCCGCCTTCCTCACTCCATCTTCGCCAAACACGTTGGCGTACATGAATGGCCTCGCCAATCCCACAGCTTTCACGCCAAGTGCCAAAAACTTCAACACATCGGTCCCGCACCTCACCCCGCCATCCGCCCAGACTTCCACTTCATCAAACACCCACGGCGCATTTTCATGAATCTCAATCGCGACTTCAAGCGGCGAGGGGGAGGTGTCTACCGCTCGACCGCCGTGGTTGGAGAGATACATCGCCCTCACACCGTACTGCGCCGCCATCACGGCGTCTTCCCACGTTTGAATGCCTTTCGGGATGATGGGGAGGGAAGTGGTGGATTGTAATTCAGCCCATTGATCCCAGGTCAAGGATGTGAGAGCGTCGTCCGCGGATCCGACTCCATACCGCCAAGCGCGGTGTCGGACGTTGTTGGCTGGACTATCCACCGTCAGAACCAGGGCTTGGAAGTTGAGGTCTTCGGCCTCTTTGATTTGACGGGTCGTCTCGGTGGTATTCAGCGGGTCGAGGTAGAGTTGTTGGAAGAGCACTTGACCCTCCGCGCGGGCGGATTGGATGTCCTCCTTTGAGCGCGAGGAGAGATCGGATGGGATATACAGGATCCCCTCAGCGGCAGCACCGCGGACGAGAGCCAATTCACCATCGGGGTGAGCGTAACCTGCCCGTGCTGCTGGGGCGATGAAGAACGGTGTGGAAAAAGTGTGGTTGAGTATACTGGTTGGAAGGGAGGCGGAGATGTTGTTGATGTTTCGCATCACACGTGGACGAAGGCGTAAGCGTGGGAAGACTTCGAGGTTGTTGCGGTAGGAGAATTCGCCGGCGGCGGCGGCGCGGTAGTAGGTGTAGGCTGTTGTGTTCATGTGGGCTTCGGCGATGTGTTGGAAGTCGGAGAGGGCCCAGACATCTTCCAAATTGGGGAGGGAGGATTCTGAGGAGGAGACATTGGAGAAGGTGGTGGTTTGGCCTGTTTCTGGTTCTTCGAGGAAGGGGCGGGCCGCTTGGGTGAGGGCTGCTGCTGAGAGCAGGATGGAGGTGCTGAGACGCATTTTGGAGGGCTGAGTGGCACAAAGATGATTTTGGTGAGAGGAAGGAGGATGTCGAAAAGAACGGACTATATACTTGACCGCCACAGACGTGATGTGGGAGAGGATTCGTCCTACAATGCGTTCTCAGATCGTTGCCAAGAGTCTCAACCATAGATGAGGCAGCTTTCTACCACGATCGCCACGTGAAACAGCAGATATGAGGCTGTGTTGGGCACTCCAACAGTGGTAGGCCAAGGCCTGGTTGACTGTATGCGGCAAGTCTACAACGTGCCGAGGAGGCCAAGATTGCAATCGGACAGAGCACCGCGGAACCGGGAGACGATCAACGTCATGGCTGATAGATTGGCTTTGGGTGTTGTCTTAGAAAGGCTTAGCACTGAGCATGACCGTCGCAGTGCATGTGAAGTTGAGGAAACGGCGTAGAACATCGACAAACAGGACGCGGTCGATAGCAACAGTTCGACAATGGTGGCGGCGAGAGAATGTGTCAGGCCGAAGGGCAGCCTTTACTTGAGAAGGAAGACCCTCGCTCAAGGGAGTTCAAAGACCTGTAGCATGGCATACCAGAGACCAGAGGCTCAGTCCTTCAAAGCGCTGAAGTGCCCTGGCATGAGATCCAGAGACACGACGACGTGGAATGGCTGCGATCAGGTCCTATGAGTGCATTGGCCGGCTGCTTGAGATGGGTAGCGGCGTAGCCTCCGAGGCTTCATCAGTCGTTATTCAGAGTCAGTCTTGCTCGCAATTTTCCTCCGAGCAAGGGTAATGGTCTCCGCTGACAGCGATGGCGTTGTAAGATGTAGAGAAGAAGGGGAGGAACAAGAAAGAAGAGGAGAGGCGTTGAAAGCGCTGTCGGCCAGTCTCAATACTACGCACATGCTCGTAAATACCGCACTGGCCTCAGCACCTCACTCCATCTTCTCAACCTCCGCAGGACATCAAAGTCATTGGATTCGCCCAGTCAGATCTTGCCCAGTCAGATCTTAGTCTACGATAATGCTCGCCTTAGCCATCACCGCCGATCTTGAAGGGTATGTCTCCGCGCTCTCACCGCTCTGGCCCACTTTCCGCAGTGGACATGGAAGATTGAAAGACCATTTGCTAATCACAATGTAACCAGCGTCACCGATCTTGTCCCCGACGACACCGAAGAGAACCCCTTCTACTACACCTTCAAAGTGCAATGCACAAGTTGTCGGGAAACGCATCCGAATTGGGTGTCTGTGAGCCGATTTGTACATCCTCCAACTCGTTCCATTCCATCGATTCGGGAAACATGCGTACTCATCGATGGACTTTAGGAGCAAAACGAGCAATCTGGTTCTCGCGGCGAAGCAAATTTCGTATGGCGGTGTAAGAACTGCAAGGTACGTCCAATACTCCTTTCGATCGTCATCA
This sequence comes from Zymoseptoria passerinii SP63, assembly GCA_000223825.2. NCBI lineage: Eukaryota > Fungi > Ascomycota > Dothideomycetes > Mycosphaerellales > Mycosphaerellaceae > Zymoseptoria > Zymoseptoria passerinii. The sequence goes on along the minus strand of AFIY01000830.1, from coordinate 117,453 downwards.
GATCCTGTACTAAACCGAGAACAGAGAGAGCACACGGCCAATATCCTCGATGCACCGAAAACCTACGCTCAACAAAGTCCCGCCAAAGCTTCCAACATCATCACAATCGATTGTAGAGGGCTGGAGTTTGTCGAGTTCAAACCAGATGTGAGTGCTTGAGTCCCGTTCTTGACCGAGAGTCGGCGTGCTGATGTGATATGTTGGCAGGGCGAGTGGAAAGCTACTGGCATTGAAAAAGGAACAAAATTCACGGCGATCGACTTGACGGAAGGGGACTGGTATGACTATGACGAGAAAGCGGGAGAGGAAGTTAGCGTCAAGGACGTCAAGTTCGAGATCAGGAGGGCTTGAGTGGGCGTTTCGTTACCCGAGTACGGTCGTAGCAAACGAGTGCAGCCCCGGGACTGCATGCCTGTGATTCGGCGTCTGCCAAGTCCATTTTCGTCCCACAAACTCACCTCTCTCGTTTCTGGTGCGATCCCCCTGCTCATCTCCATCGACACTTCACATCGGTCGGTCTTCTTGCGCCACTGACTAAATTAGCACTTCCACTGCTTTTTGACCCCTATACCACCTCCCCGAGCCGGCGCAAGATGATTTTACCACAACTCCACACCGCCGACGCCAAGGACTTCTCCAACGTGAAAGAGCTCTGCGACGACAACGAGCTCGGTTTCGACAGTACTCTCTTCGACGGCAAAATGCCCTCAGCTGAGAAGGCCCTATCGCAACTGCCACCACTCCTCCGACTACCAGCCGAACTACGCAATGAGATCTACTCATACATCTTTCCAATGCCGCCCGCAAAGGACACGGATCCTCGCCCAAACATTTTTGACTCCACGGGCAGGCCTGACCTGTTCCCTCCCCTCTTGCGAGTCAACAGCCAGATCCGCCGCGAAGCCTCCAAGGTCTTCTTTGCCAACGTTATTCTCATGCCATCATCTACGACCGCCCTCGTCCACTTCCTGCATATCCTGCCGAGCGAGTGCGTGAAAGCCATCCAGCACATCCACCTCAAGGTTCTCTACCATGGCAAGAACAGCTACCGAACCACAGACGAGGTCTGGGCGTCGATCGAGCGGGTGAGATACTTTGAACGTAAGTAGCTCAAGTATTCACTAAGATTGATGGGCGTCGGAGGATGGAGAGATGATGCTGTGACGGTGTCGGTCGTGCTTGGAGCAGTAGACCGTTGTTACCTTGTCTGGACAGCGCTTCCGCCGAGGTTATGTGAGAACGACGGATGAGGGGAGACTTGCGCGGTGGACTCGTCAGTGGGGCTGCTTTGGTTTTGAGGGAAGATGCTGTGGCATATCGAGGATTACTGAGGTGTATAAGCGCCATGGTTGTATTGGGTCGCTCAGGTGGCTGCGTTGGTTGGCGGAACCTGGCGCACAGATCCGGGACTGGAACGAATAGACGCGCACGTTTGGGAGATTGGGCTCTGGATGGAAGATAGGAACGGTGCGCAATTGTACGTACCTACTGCTCAACTCTTTGGCCAAGGAGAGCCGTTTCTTCGTTCCCGTCAGCTATGCTCTCGTTCCGTCGTGCTGTCCGCCCTGATGTCTGCTACACAAAAACCCAACCCAGCAACATGCGCCTTTTCAAGTTGACTCGGTTGTGCAGCCCGTGCTTCTCCATTTCTGCACCTCCCTCCTCATTTATTTAGTGTCCCACTCCTTTCCTTGCCAATCACTCCTCGCCCTGCAACTTCTCTTCAATCCCCTCCACTTCCTCCGCACTCTCCACTTCAATAATCCTCCCCACCTCCGCGCTGTTCTTCATCAACTCCTTCGCTCCCGCATACAACATCCTCGCTTGACTCGAACACGTCGGCGGCATGAAGTTGAGCATCACATAAGGTACGCTCATTCGTCCGGAGGACTTCATCGTTAGAGGATAGCTCAGCAGCACATATCGTGGCGAGTTATCGGGTAGTTCGTCGGAGATGTCCTGCAGGTTCGTGTAGACGGTTGAGTCGACAGGTTTGATTTCCATGGTCTTGGTGTCGATGTGGTCTTCTATCCCGGTACCCGCGAGTCAGCAACGAGTTGTCACGAGTCAGACTGTGTATGGAAGGACTCACATATCATGGCTTGAGGATCTTTCGCCCGAGAGGTACTCAGCCGGAATTTACGCAGGCTATCGCGGGTCTCTTGGGAGACGGTGTAGAGGCGGGATTCGGAGGCCTGGACGGGTGTATGTTAGCGGAGTCCGAAGATGTCATAGAATAGGTCAGGCGCACCATGACTGCGGTGAGAACAACGGCGACGGTGAGGTGCAAGTCGAAGATGTGTCGTTCAGATCCCAAGCAAAGATTGAGCTGAGGTCAACCCAGATCTACAAGCCGATTTCGCCCCCACAATCAACCCCACGTTTCGGGTCACGTCAATGATGCATTGAGCTTCGACATCCCTACACCCACTCTCACGCATCAACCTCACCGCCCTCTCCATTCCGCTCCACCCCCTCCATATCCCCATGTTCTCCCGCCTCTCCCAACTCACACGCCACCTCAGCAAACCTCTCCCCAACTACGCTCACCAGTCCGCCTTCGCAGCGACCAGCAGTCGGTCCGGATCGTTTACACCACGAGCTCTCGCCATGGCGGAAGAACGCAGCAAGAGGACAATTCACACGGCGGCGTGTTTGATCATTGGAGATGAAGTACTCGGTGGGAAGGTCAGTCACGAGATACAGTCGCATACGAATAAGCAGGAATCAGGAATGCTGAGAGGAATGCGTCCAGACCGTCGACACCAACTCGGCCTACTTTGCCAAATTCTGTTTCTCCCTAGGCATTAACCTGAAGCGAGTAGAAGTCATCTCCGACGATGAAGGCGAAATCGTCGAAGCTGCGAGACGGATGAGTTCAAACTACGACTTTGTCGTGACAAGTGGAGGCATCGGACCGACGCACGACGACATCACGTATCAGAGCATCGCAAAGGCGTGAGATTCTCAAGCTTCCCTGCCTTGAGACAGACTAAAGCTGACAACGATGGCGATAACGTAGCTTCTCCCTCCCCCTTGTCCTCCACGAAGAATCCTACAAAAAGATGAAAGCCCTATCCAAACCCCGTCCTGATCAACCCGCTTTCTCCTGGGACGAAGACTCCCCCCAACGCCGCGCCAAACTCCGCATGATCGAGCTCCCCTACGACACATCCCTCAAAGACGGAGATCAAGTCATCTTCCCGGCTGAAGACCTCTGGGTGCCAGTAGCCTGCGTCAACGGCAACGTCCATATCCTGCCCGGCATCCCCCGACTCTTCGAAAAGTTACTCACAGGCTTGAAATCGCGACTGCTGCCGAGATTGGTCGATCCAGATGGAAAAGGCGTGCACCGAATCCTCTTCTCCACGCCTCTACCCGAGTCCTCGGTTGCTGAATTCCTCACCCAACTCGCAGCCAAGGTTGAACCAAAGGGCGTCAAAGTCGGGTCATACCCGCGATGGGGGAAGAGCAGGAATACAGTGACATTGGTGGGCAAGGACAAGGAGTACATGGAGACATTGATCGATGAAGTGGAGAAGGGAGTGGAGGGGGGAAAGAGAGTGCAGGCTGAGGACGAGAATGATAGCGAGGGCAGCGATAAGGATGCCTGACGGAAGGGATCCAGAGGACGGGGGTCGTGGAGGGGTATCGACAGAGGAGGTGTGAATGAAAATGATGACAAGCTCACTAATTTCGCTGGGCAGGGTAGAAGGCTGGGATAGAAGTGGCGGTGGTGTTGAACAGGAGGAGAGTCGCTGCTTGCCAATTCGCGAGAGACTATGTCGTGGAGGCATATCAGCGCGAAGCTCAGCGAGTCCGAGGCCTCTCCATTGTACAGCAGGAAGAGAAAAGGCGCCACAAATACAAAGCCCTGAAACCACGGTGTAGGTATTTCCCATTTCTCGTCTTTCATCAGCGGGCCGACTTGCTCGTTCAGCATACCTCAGGCTGCATCCCCACCCCCTGCCTCCTCATCAGCGACCCTCTCAACCCGCCCTTCATCATCATCATAAAAGAACCCAAATTCCTCCTTCCTCTCATTCACTCCAAACTTTTCACTCCCAACCCTCTCCTTCCCAACTCCACTCAGCTCTCCATCTTTCACTTTCGCTTTGACAGCCTGCCACTTTTCCTTCAACGACCTTACGCTTCCACCTCCCCCATCTCCACCACCTCCATCCTCGTTACATCCCATGGCCTCATCCTCCGAGCCGGCACGGATGGTTGTGATCGTCCTCCCTTCATCCGGGCGCAAATGTGCGATCCAATCGAGATCACTCGCTCGTCTCGGCACTCGTTTTCGTTTCTTCTTGTTTGTACTCCCGGCCCCCTCTCCAGGCGTCGTCGGCGGCGAGTTCGGAGCGGAGCCTCTTTGAGACTTGGAAGTTGTTCTCGTTGTCGTGACGGTGTACTGCGACGTTCCCGGCGAGGAGCCAGCCGAAGTCGACGTGGGCGACGTGAGAGCCGGCAATGGCAGTGGTTCGTGGGAGAGTTGGTAGAGGTGATTGTGCAGTGGGAGGTGGCGGTGGAGTTGAGGAGTTGACGGAGCAGACGCAGGCTGTGATGCTGATTCCGGAGATCTGGAGCTTTGCTGCGTCCGAGAAGTCGTCCTTGTTGCGCTGGTTTGCGCCGAAGGTGAAGTGGAGCTCGATTGAACCTCCTTCCTCAACGGTGGTCGGACTGGAAGGACGGTGGGTAATTCGAATGATTCAGATGGTGAGCATGGCTCCGGAGCGACCGCCGAGTCGGAGGGTATAGTCGGCAGAGTCGGTCGGGACCGTGCGAATGAGGAACGGCGGTTCCAGTGGAACGGGGAGAGGTTGAGTTTGAACGTCACCGACTTTTTTCGCGGAGCTTGCGTGCTGGGCAGCTCACTCAATTGTTGAGGGATGGCGGACCCGGAAGCGAAGCTCCTGCGGCGGTCCCATGTCGGCGGTTCGGGGTTCGGAGGCTTCAGGTCTTCAAGGGAACGAGATGGCGTCGGGCTTGGAGTTGGAGGGATGGGATAGTTGCTTCCGACGGCGGTGGTTTGCTTGGGAGAGCGGAAGATGTTGGTGTTGAAGAGGGCGAAGAAAGGTTTGGCGCAGGGGACCGTGGCGAGGATGATGGAGACGTGGATGACCTGTCGTATTGTCAGCAGAGGCAGAAGATGGAGATTGTGGATTGGTGGGCGGACGATGGTGGAGAGGAGGTTGCTGTTGACGCGATAAAGGGTCAAGTCCGGACTGGAGATGGCGATGTGGACGTATTTCAGGCGGACGAGGGCGGGTGGGAGGATTCTGCGGTTTTCCCAGGTCAGTGGGTCGTATCTTCTTCCTCCGGATATTGGCAAGATCTGGGCACTTACAGCAATCGCAGGGCAAATGATGTAAACACCACCACCTTTGGATGCAGCGGCATCTGCAAATTCCAGATGATCAGAACGGCGGTCTTCAGATTTAAGCCCTCGAAGAACATGTAGATGACGGTGTGACTGAGCCAGACGCTCCACTAGAGCCGTGATCCGGTCAGCAGCCGTCTACAATGCGCATCGCTTGAAGCCGCAAACCTACAAGATCCACACAGCCGCCCTGCTTCGAGTACCATGGCCGCTCAACTCCACAGCCAAAGGCCAGGGTGAAGAGAGTAATCAATACCCAGAGACCCTCAACGACGACCAGCGTCTTTAAGATCCAGAGATGATGCCTCGCCTGCGTGATGCGCATGATGAAGAATGTCACGGAAAGAATCGAGCAGCCGGTAGCAAGAGTGTACAGCTGCCGGGAGATCCAGAAAAGAACGTAGCTTTCAGCTATGTCTGCTTGAGTGAGGACGTCTTGCGGTTGACCGAGACCATGGTGGACGGCGAGGAGGATAACGCTGGACTAAACGATGCCGAAAATCTAACATTGGATAAATGTCAGTATTCTGACCAAGGTGCACGCTTTGCATTGGAGATGCTAACCGTCGCCGCACCACACGCTGCATCGTCCCAGCCGAGCGGTCCGCTGATTTGAAGTCGTAGGAATAGACGGATCAGGAAGACCATAAATGACCAGAGAACGGCCGTTGTGTTGGCAATGACGATCGAGGCCGGCCCCTTAGGGAGGTCGAAAGCTGGCATCGGTCATGCGGCATGAGGAATCGCATCACATAGATGGTCCGCGGGATAGATCGAGGGTTGGAAGAGGAAAGCAACTTGTTTTCTCGCAGGTTTAGAGAATCTGAGCTTTGCAGCGTCTTTGGCGACGCCATTTGTGGCAAGCACATCGGCTGCCGAGCATTTTGGTGGGCCGATCGTGGACTCGGTAAGATCTCTGGACGACATTTCATGGGCAAGTGCTGACCTGTGAAAGGAGCAAGACCGAGCACGGATCCAACTTGCAACTCCAAGTCATATCCCGGGACGCCCTCAGCTGCAGCGACCAGCTGAAGCAACGAGACATCGCTCTATACCAACGCAATCCTTGAATTGACCCAACATCCGAACACATTCATTCACAGCATTCTTCCACAGACATGGCCTCCCCAAATTTGCCCTTCAAACCTCATCTCGCCTCCGTGGACCTAGAGTCCCTCTCGCCAACCTCATCGGCAACCTCCTCTCTCCAGCCCACTCGCCAACGACTCTCCCGTGCAAACGCCAAACCCAACGACTCCGATCAACGTTCCGTTCCCCTCGCCACCCGTCGACAAGAAATCCAACGCCAATACCGCAAACTCTCCTCCATCGCATTCTCCTCCCTCGTTACAGGTTCTTGGGAATTGCTATTGACCACGAACGCCCTCGCTCTTATCAACGGCGGCCTCGCCGGACTCTTCTGGTCGACCATTCTCGCCTACATAGGCCAGCTATTCATCATTCTCTCCATTGCAGAAATGTCCTCTTTGGTCCCTTACGGCGGCGGACAATACCGCTTCGTCTCCGCATTTGGCTCTCCAAAGTACGGACCCCAGCTTTCCTACATCACTGGCTGGATCTGTTCCATTGGCTGGCAATCGCGCTTCACGGCGCACTGCTACATCATCGCAAACATGGGCCAAGCACTCATCGATCTCGAAGCGAAACCCACGGGAACTGGAACGTGGTACTTCCATATGACCGTCATCGCGGTGGCAGTCCTGCTCTCCTGCTTCAATGCCTTCGCCGCCGGCCATCTCTCAATTGCCGAAGGCGTCTTCGCGATCTGTCATGTCTTCCTCCTGGTACCAATCCTATCTTCCCTATGGGTCCTCGCCGAAAAGGGAGACTTCAACTCCGTGTTCTTGTTATTTACACAAAACGGCGGCGAATGGCCATCCAAGGGACTCTCCGTCTGCGTTGGACAACTGACGGGCATGTTCGTCATGCTTGGAAGTGATGCGATGGTCTACATCTCCGAGGAGGTCGAAGAAGCAGAATTCATCGTGCCCAGCAGCATGGTGTGGAGCTATGTCGGCAACTTGCCGATGATTTTCGCTCTGTTAGTCACGTATGTCTACAATATCGGCGAACTGAAGGACGTTGTCAGGTCGCCGCATCCGCTGGTACATGTCTTTGAGACGATGCTGGATTCGAGGAATGCTACGATTGGTGAGTACCTGACATACGCTTCACAGACTCAATTCTAACATGCAACTTCTCCCCTAGCCTTCTCCGTCATCGTAATGGGCCTCCTGATCATGATCGCCGTCAGCACAATGGTCGCTACCTCGCGGCATCTCTTCTCCTTTGGGTGAGTAGACCTCCGGCACCCACTATCTCTCACGACTGACACTTTTCCCAAGCCGTGACCGTGCCCTTCTCTTCGCGCCCTTCATCTCCCGCGTTCATCCTCGCCTCAAAGTTCCCCTGAACGCCATCCTCCTCACAGTCTTCACCACTTCGGTAATCTCCCTCACAACCATGGGCACCGTTTCTACCCTGCACACAACCCTCGGACTTTCGACAGGCTGCTTCATGGCGAGTTATATGGTTTCCATCGGTAGTCTCATCCTCAAGCGGCTGAATGGGGAGGAATTGCCCAGCTGCCGCTGGTCGCTTGGTCGAGCGGGACTGACGGTGAATGTTCTCGGCTGGACTTATGCCTGCTGGGCGTTCTTCTGGTCGTTCTGGCCCACGAAATATGCAGTCGAGGCGAGGAATGCGAATTGGGCGGTCGTATTCTTTTTGGGGACGTTAGTGGCTGCCGGAGGAATGTTTTGGGCTTGCTCGCGGCAGGAGAGGATGGAGCGAAGAGGAACAATATCGAGGAGAGGGAAGAATGTGTGAGTGTGATACGCATGACTACTCACAGTATTCTAAGGCAGTGTATTTCTCACTTCACGCCTCGAAATTTCCCGAATGATCAACTGCGTGTTCCTGCCGACGACTTGAAGAAGTGAGCAAGATCAAGTGGAGGAAGTAACGCCAATCGATTCTTTTCCTCCTGCCGAGAATGATCGCCCCAAGAAAGAATACACCTGACCAATGTGCACCGGCACAGAAGGCCGCTTTCCTGCACCACTCAAGCGTGCTTCTTTCCCATCAGAATGCCATGCACCTCCGCCGATGCTCTTCATAGCCATCCAACCTGGTCAGTGCCATGACCCTTCCTGCCAATCGCCGATGTGAATCATTGCAGAAACGACGTGTCGAATCGTTGTGTAAATGATGTGCCGAATCGCCGTCCCAGACGATGAGGGAATCGTTGTGCAAACGATGGGAGGGATGAAGGAATCATTGTTTAAACGATGAGAGGAATCGTGGTATGAACGATGAGAGGGATGAGAGAATCGTTGTCCAAACGATGGGAGGAATCATTGTTTAAACGATGATTTGAATCGTTGTATAAACGATGAGAAATTGTCTGGATGAGATGGTAATCCTCTAGCCGATGACAATGGGGGTGTGGCGCGGAGAAGCACCGGATCGCTGGTTAGGCGAAGAGAGTGAGAAGGAAGGAGAGAATTTGAGTCGGCCACTAAAGTGCCTCGTCGCTATCCTCTCCGTCATGGTCTAAAAGCACAGCGCCCGGACCGGAGGTGGGTTTGCCCTTCCGGGCGGCCGGAGGAACTTGAGGAGGCGCGGTGGCGACCTTTGGCTTTGCGCCTGGGATCGGGCCCATCTGCTTCTTCTGCACAAGAGTGAACTTTCCCGCCGGCTTCAGGCTCGGGAAGCGGCCGTCGTCCGGGAAGCCGTTGAAGCCCTTTCCGAAGTCGGCGTGCTGCGTCTTCGTTGGCGCGGACGACTGTGATGAAGTGGCGGCTCCCGACTTTGTGGGTGCGGCTCCCGACTTCGTTGTCGACGTCGACTGTGATGTGGCCGTCGTCGTCGTCGTTGTCGAAGGCTTGCCTGCTGCCTTGGTCTTCTCCTTCTGTGCGGCCGCTCTGGCGGCCAGGAGGTTCGTCGGTGCCGCTTGTGGAGGTGCCTGATCGCCACCAGAAGAAGCCGAAGAAGGTTGCTCGTCCGCCCACATTGATAATGCGCCAGGGCGCAACGGACGAGTCGCAGCCTGTGGTGACGCGCTAGACCACTGTGCCAACCAGACCATTGAAGGATCTCGAGGAGCTGAAGGAGCTGAAGTCTGCTCTTCTTCGCGTGGCTGTTGGATGTTGTCGGAAAAACTCTCGCCCGCGGACACACTCTCGTTGTTGGGTGATACAACTGGAGGTGCAGGTGCCGCGGCAGGAGTCTTCACTTCTTGATCCGGTGCTCGTTCGGCCGTAGGTGGCGGTCCGTCCCAGCTGGTTTTCTTGAGCTGGCGGTCGTAGAGAGTCCACTGCCGATGCGCCTTGTTGAAATACATCCACTTTTCAACGCCAGGCATGAATATCCAGTCGCGGGGCAGCGAGGCGAGCGACGTTGGCAATGACCATGTTGGCGTTTGACCGCTTGACGTGAAGTCAATGGTCTTATCCGAATTATCGGTCTTATCCGTCTTGCCTTTCTTCTTACTCTTATCGTCTCCGTCGACCATGTTGTGTGGTGGCGGTGTGGTAGAGTTGGAAGGTTGTGTGAAGTGTGAATTTCGCGGAGCGCAAAAGTTCCAACATCTTCGACCAAAACATTGCCAAGACTCCGGATGCACTTCGGCAATTTCACTCAACTTCTCCGCTGCAGAGTAGTTGGCCAGGGGCGCGATCGAAACGTCTCCTCTTCATCATCAACAACATCACCGTCCATCGCATCTCACAATGGCTCCCAAGCTCGTGAAAAAAAAAGGGTCGCTACCCCGACCTCCTCGATCATGAACGACCACAAGGCATGATCTGGTGCACAGACTGCTGCAGAATCGGAAAATTGCAATGTGACTTGCAGGATAAGAATGACGGCGAGCCTTGCTCCCCATGTCAACAGATCATCAACGCGACACCGGCAGGTTCGCCGAATTCTCGGCGCATTTGCACACAAGCAAATGACGGAGATTGGCCGGACAACTTTTATCGAGGCAACGTTGAGAGGAAGCTGAGGAATGCCTCCGTGGATGGTTCCCTTCCGAACAACGCCGAAGGCAGAAACCGTTGGATTTTCCCACCAGAGCAGACACATCCGCCGCATCCATCTCAACAGCAGCGCCCTCAAGCTCAGCCGCGACCACAATACAATCAAGGTCCAGCTCCACCAGGGCAGCAAGGGTTCGTTCGACCGACTGCGCCAGCTATGCCGCCGCCGCCTCGAGCGCAGCCGCCAGCGTACAATCCGTATGCTGCAAACGCGTACAATCCGCCGCCCACATACGACGCATGGGGGCGTCCGCATTATAACCTTTACGGCCAACTACAACTGACTCCGTCTGATGATGATCGGCGGTTGAAGGAGCGCCTGCAATGGGAAGAGGACCGCCGCCGTGACGATGAACGTCGCCGCGTTGATGAGGACCGCCGCCGTATCGATGACATGCGCATGCTTGGCATGCGCCCATTCGCCTTTGGCCAGCCTATGCCGTCGGCATTCCAATCAACGCCTCGTCAGCCCTCTGACTTCACGGAAGTGAACAGCACGCTTGCGGACCAGACCACGGAGTTGAAGTCGATGCAGCAGGTGGAAACGCCGCCGGCGATCATTGAGACACTCAACGACCTCGTGAAGAAGGTGACCAAAATCGGCGAAATGATCGCCGGTCAAAAGCGAGGGCCACCCGGAGATGACAATGCTTCGTCCAACCGCAAGTCTTCCGTCTCGCGCGGCCGCGGCACTGTACGGGAGAATTTCGACGCTTCGACTTGGGGTCGGGATTCGACGTCCGACGCCGCTTCACAGAGCCGCCCGAACGAGAAGCAGAGACAGCTGAACGTCATTCCCGATGTGACGGATCCCCGAGTCGATCTCTCTCTGGCTTACCGGTACCGGCCCGATGGTCAGACTGCGATAGATCCCGCGAGTGGCCTCTCGACGCAACAGGCAAATCTTTGCGTCCACGCAGGCGTCAATCCAGTCACCTACGGCGAGAACCTGAGAGGCGTCTCGAGACAGGCTGCTGCGAACCACGACGCACTCCAGCGCGGCGATCAACCTGAAGATCCTGAATACATCGACGACGAAAATGAGATCGTCCCCGTTGACCAGGACATGATCAATTTCATGGCCGACAGATATCGTTCTCCGTCGGCGCATTGAGGACATCGTCCACGTCTTTTGGAGATTCATCCACCTCTTCAAACACCACCGGAGCCTGCGAACTGCAGTTCCTCCATCAACCAAGCTGTACGCCAATCTTCTCTTCGAGTTGCACACCAGTTTTCCCACACGCTGCACAACAACGTTCCCTCACCCTGCAAACCAGTGTTACGCTGCACACCAGTGTTCCCACACCAGTGTTCCCTCACGCTGCACACCAGCGTTCCCACACGCTGCACACGAGTGTTCCAGGTCGGCGTCTCACAGCATTACCAACTTCATGCTCGAGCGCGGGAAGGTTCGGAACGGATGGAAAGGTTCGGAAGGGATGGAAAGGATGGGAGGGATGGCGGAGGGATGGAGAGGTTCGGAGGGACTGGGAAGGTCACCGACAGCATCATCAACTTCATGCTCGGGCACGGGAAGGTTCGGAAGGGATGGAGAAAGTCATGACGGATCAGAGACATGTGTGGAGAGGAGACGACGTTGGCGTCGGGATTCGAGATGGAGTGAGGTCGATGGTGTCCCTTGGCGGAAATTTCAGACCATTGCAAATTCGGTAATCCGGTCCAGATGACACGTGCCACCTTGTCTTTCTTTGTTCTTGTCAAATGGTGTGAGCCGTCTGAGTGTCGACGAGGTGTTGTTTCGTCGCAGAATAGTCAGTTCTCGTACTCCGAGTCGCAGCCTGTATACATATGCTCCTACTGACAGGCTGATATTTCAGTTCTACGCGGACCAAGCCCATCGAGATGTCCACGCTTGCGCGTTGCACTGGATCCTGGCTCATCCATCCAACGGTGTCCCATCTTTCGGCCGTGCAGAACTACCGACACCTTGCCCAAGCCGTTGAGTCGACCTCGCACGATGTACAGTCGTATCGACCGTCAAGTTCGAGGTCAAATTCCAACACTCACGGAAGGCTCACGCACGACAGCGCCTGTCCATAAATAGGTCCAGACTTGATCGACTCACTGATGCATTCGATACTCGGACTATATGTCCACGACCTCAGTGTCGTGTCGAAAGGCGATGCAACAAGTCCCAAGGGCGATTCTCACCATGGACAGCAGTGATATGAGAGAATGGGTGAGGATGCTTGTCATGATAACGCATCGTTAGATTGGAAGCCCACCCATGAGACCTGTGTTAGGGTTAGGGTTATCAGATCCGACCAAGATCCTGAACGGCGCCGATGAGGTCGATTTGACTTTGCACGACATTCCAGCATGGCGAACAGTGCTCAATCGTTGCTATCCGACATCACAACGATCCAGCCGTTACTCAGGACAGATGGTCATGACGCCTCCTTCGCTGCTCTCCGGGTTCCCAGCTCTTCACCACTCTTCGACATCACACTTCCACCACGACTTCACTACCTCGCAGCATCGATCAAAATCTTGCAGCATCATTCTTCTCTCGGCCAGATCGTACTTCAACTTCATCCCCACGCCTCACCTCCGCCTTCGCGGCCCACGATCACTATGGTCCGATCATCTCCAGACGTCAACTCCGCGACGTACCGCTTGAGCATCACACCAATGGTCGCCTTTACACCGGGGCGGCTAACTTTAAGGCCTGGTTACTCTGTCTCTTCTTCTACCGACTCACAAAACCTCCGGTGCCCCACGATCAGAACAACCACCAGTATCAAGTCACATTCGCACAATGGAGATTCGCCGCGTACTGGACCTATCGACTTCATACAACATTCCTGGTGGCATTTCTCATCTTCGACTTCTTCTATCCGGCCGTTGATGGGGACTACATCACCGAGTGGAGACGTGCAAACTACTACTTCGTCAGAGGCTGCTTTGGCTGCGGTATTTGTTGGACTTGCATCGTATGGATTCACAGACGTGCTCAAATTATCTGGAGCTGGATATTCCCCGAGGAATGATCTCTACGTTCAACAATACGCCCGCCGCCAACGAGAAGCTCAGCTCGTTCTGGTCCTCAAACCGATCTTCGACGCCCAACGTCCGATCCCTACACTCATTCAAAGTCAGCAAACACTCATTCAGCATTTTCATCACGAAAGAGCAAGGAAGCAATCTCCTCAGAAACCCAACACACGACCCCTTTGACCCTTGCGACCGCCCTTCAAGACCATCGGAGCGCATGATTGATACTACAAATACATCGCAAAAAAGAAACATGACATCTCATCGAACCTCTCGGCCGACCGCTCACTCCTTTTCCCGAAATGGTTCCAAACCCCACTCCATGCGTGGTTCTCCTCGATCTTGCGACGTGCAAGTCCTCCAGGTCTTCGGGAATCTTGTGCTGGCGACCACCCGACAATAATCAACCACACCATCTGCAAACGAAACCGCCCTTCGAGACCAAGAAGCGCATGGTACGACTTGCATGTCATCGCTGCTTTTCAGCGTGACTGATCCTTTTGCTTCCGCGGTTCCCCTCAACTCTCTTTCATGCGTGGATTCTCTCGGTCTCGCGACGTGCAAACTTTTTTTGCGCATGGTGGGTGACACAAGTGGGTCGATACGAACATCATAGGAGAGAAAGAGAATGGAAAGGGGTACGTACACTCTGGCTGGACATGCGTCGCTGAGAGGCACAATGCTAACAGCCTTGCAGATTTCGGCAAAGTTGTTTCGGAGGCACGGTCGGTTTCAGGAGCATCGGGCTTCGGTCGCTGGTCTTGGATTTGGGTGCAGTGTTCGAGACTGTTCTTTGAGCGACGTTGCAAAGAGGCGGCACGCATGCAATGTGCTGTCAGCATTCTGTACCTTCGCTTCAAGGGGACTCGCCTGTAAACAAGTCAACGTCACAAAGATTGAACGTCCGAGGCCTTCTCACCCTCACATCTCATGTCCCGCCTCAGTCGCACGCCTACCCGCAGACACCAGACGTCTCCAGCATCTCCAAGTGTCGCCGATCTTTCATCACAGGCCAGCATTACCAGCTCGCCCTGCTGTCCATATCTTTATCCTCAGTCGTGCAGCTGCTCGCGAACACCAGATTTCTCCAACAACCACAAGCAAGCTGATCTGTCTGCATCATTGGCACCACCCCAACTTTCGTTCTTCGATTTCTGTTCTTCTTCGGCCTCAGTCACGACTTGCAGCTCGCTCGCAGACACCAGGAGCGACCCGATATCTGCGAGCGAGCTGATCTTTTTGCATCATGGGCGATTTGGTAAAGGTTGATATTTGCATCCATCTGGTAGAGAAGGGATGTGGTCTTTTGACTTTTTGGGAGAAAAGCGTTGTTGAAGCCGCTACTCCCCGCAGCTGCTGGCACATCTCACGATAAATTGGTGGGACGGCGATGAAGCAGGGAAAGAAGAGGAATGAGAGGGAATGGAAAGCTTTTGTAGGGGTTGTGACCGTGGTACTAGCGCGGCGCTAAGCGGTTTTGCTCCCTTGGGTCGTGCGAGGTGAAAGTATGGGACGCTGTAAGCTGCCATTAATGCAGACGATGGAATATTCACGATCGCTTGCGCTCCAGGCTGGAGTCTTGGGCACACATGTCCTTGAACGAGCTGCATCTGCCATTACTACGCTTTCCTGCTCACTACGACCCAAAACCTTTTGTGCTCTCCTCTTTCCCCTGAGAAATTTCGCAACATCTCCTTCTCCAGCAGCGCCAGCAAGCCATCAATTCCAGATCCTAAGGTGTCCTGCTAAGTTCTCTGCCCTTCTCAACAGGAGGTCTTGCTCGGATACATGGCACGCTCATCAAGATGGTTTGCTAACTTGCCGGTCTGCTTTCCGAAGATGCACTGGTCGAGTACACGGCTTCCCTGAGAAGGTCTTCTGCAAGACGAATGCCTGGCTTACCAAGATGCTCTGCCCAATAACCATGTCTTTCCAGGAGGCGGCCATCCTACCAAGGTGTCCTGCCACACCCAACAACGGTCGAACTGGCGTTGTATCTGTTCTTGTCTATCATCGGACGTGGAACGTACTTCTGCAAAGAGCACCGGGTCAAGTCTTCATGACTCCGCTCGGAAAGGTGTGTTCATACGAACTTGGTCCATGCCATCGGCAAGATCGATAACGCAGCATACGAAACATATGGAAGAGTCGACACTTGTGCCAGACACTCTTTGTAAGATGTCGATGCTTCTTTACAGGGGCAACATGTACCAAGCCCATGAACTCATACCGGAACGATCATAGACGCCATCGAGGCCTAGCTTGACCTGCTTTACCAACAAGCCCTGAGCAGCATCTCATCGGTGCGGAGCATTGCCAGGACACCAGGTCGAGCTGCATGGCCTCGGTTGGCGAGATCGGTTGTGAGCCACGCTTTGACTCAGAAGGGACTGAAGAGCTGGGACCATCATGACCAATACCCCGCCTACTATTTGTGGGCGGTTCTGCCATTTGCGGATTCTGCCATTTGCAGATGGGATCGTGTGGAACGGAAGAGATCGTAGGTTCAAATCTTGCCGCTGGCAATCTTTTTCGTGGGTTCTCGTCTCTCGATATGCGTACCGTTATTGTCGAAGATGAAGCTGCAATATCTTGACCTCCTGAGGAGTTTTTTTTGGTGTCATTCTGCAGCCATGCGAAACCCTTGCTGGCGCTGCTGATTTTTGCTCCTTGACGAGGAGCTCGCGTGTGTGCCCAGCATCTTAGGGCCTTGATGCCATGGTGTGCTAGAAGGTGTATGGAGAAAAAGTACTTGTGAGGCCAGTGTGGATCCGAAGCATCTTTCAAGGCTCCTCTTGCCTGAGAAACAGGTCAGCCTACCGCGCGTTATCTAGAGCCGACATGTCGCTTTTCCGTCAACGGTGCAAGTGGGGAACAAGTTACCATGTAAACCTCATCTCACAAGTACAGAGAGCGATCGTACTACTTTTTAGATGTTTGAACTGCTCCTTTGTCTCCATCAAATCTGATTCGCGCGATCTTTGGAGAGACCTTGATTGCACCACAACATAAGAATCCTCACGCTTGATGAAAACCTGCTGCCGAGAGCCGTGGACTGAACCGTAGGCCACGTGATAGTCAGTTGAAATGCCGCAGGCGGCTGTACGCCTTCGAGGTTTCCAATTGAATGATTGTTTGCGGCGTCACGGACGCTTCACTTGCAGTTGTCAGAAGCAGAATGGAAGAAAGGGGGACTAAGCACGGGCCCATTCGGGGCCGCCCGACCGCATGCGGCAGACTTCCCGCCTCCTCTCTTTCTTGCCAGCAGGCTCAAGCGCAACCTTCCATCATCAACACATCCTCTTCGCGACACCACCACCACACCGCGACATCAAACCACATCACTTCGACCGCCACATCCCATCATCATCTCGCGCCGCCATCTCGCATCAAATCATAACAATTGCGCGACCTGCCAACCCGACCAAGACACTTGCTCATCAGCTGTCTAAACCGCTGCGCGCGCTTCATCGCCAACCCGCCAACTTCATCTCACTCAACCACAACACCCCACAACAACATCGCCAAACATGTCTGGCAAATTGGACCAGTCACTCGACGCAATCATGAAGGATTCCAAGCCTGCTGGAGCTGGAGGAAGACGCCGCGGTCGCGCTCCGCGCAAAGCTGCTGTCAAGGCCACCGCCGTCATTGTCGGAGGCGTTCAGAAGACTCGCGGCGGCAAGAACACTACCAAGGCCATCGCCGCAGCTCCCCTGACTGGAGAGAGCAAGATCTCTGTGTCCAATCTACCGGAGGACGTCACGGAAATCCTTATCAAAGTGAGTAACATGGCATGAGCTCGCTACAGCGATGCGCCGGTATTCCACATTGCCTGCGCTGTGTTTCTGTACCCTTGGAAGGACCATCTGAGAGGCGTAAACGTGGCTTTCGATCAGCGACGAGTTTCGAGTTCAGGCAGCGCGTCTCGCAAACTTACCCTCCATTGTCTGTCTGGCAAACAGCCACATGAAGAGGGGCAGACGTCAAGAGTGGTGTTATGGCAGAGAGTGAGCAGTTGCAAGGCGCAGGTCTATTTCACAGATTCGATCTCGACCCGCAAGTGCACTGTCTTGACGGCACTTTCAACCTGCTGGACGAAGGACAGTGGCCTCCTCGGCGAGCTAGCACGCCCCGAGCACAGCGACGCGAACAAGGGATGGTTGTCGGCGAACCCTGCTGCGCTGCTTGCTCTCTGAACCATACGCCGCTTGGCTGCGGAAGGAAGTCCACGAACGAGGCCATTCCAACGGCGATCGGAGATACAGCACGATTACGGTTATCAGCATCTACTAACACGTGTCCAAGGATTACTTTCAGAGCACCGTCGGCCCCGTCAAGAAGGTCGTTCTCAACTACGGACCCACTGGCAGATCTCGGGGTTCCGCGGTTGTCTCGTTCAATGCTCCCAACGCAGCAGGACAGGCCGTATCACTCGATGGCACCAAAGTCGATGGAAGACCACTGCGCATTGAGATCCTTGTCGGCGCGAAGTCTGTACCAGCTGTTGGACAGCCAAAGGCACTCCAGGACCGTGTCTCGTAAGTATGATTGCGACCTACAGTGGTCTTCTGTACTGACCTCAGCACAGCAAGCCGAAGAATGCCGCGAAGGACGCGCCGAAGCAGGCTGTTGGTGACAAGGGTGCAGCTGGGGCGGCCAAGGGAGGCCGTGCCGCGAAGAAGACAGGACGTGTCAACAAGCCGAAGAAGACGGCGGAAGAGCTAGATGCGGAGATGCAAGACTACTTTGGTGGAGATAGCAATGGCGCCGCAGCCAACGGCACCGCTCAACCCGCTGCTGCGGCTGCTACCAACGGCGACACTGGCATGACGGATGAGGTGTTGTAAGGAGGAATACCGAGCTCTTTCATGATACGACTTGAACCTCGACAGGTTCGGACATGAGTGTCTTCGTGCGGCCAGTGCCTTTGATGGCGCCGCCGTCTCGAAGCAGCGGGATCGTTCACTTCCAAATTGTATTACGGCGACTGGGTCTTTTTGAGTTTTCGATCCGGATGTGTATGAGCGAGCAGAGCGAATTCGACGACGACCACGAGCCGGATCAGCAGAAATCAGACAGCGAAAACATGTTCACCTTGTGCACTTTCAGCCAACAACACTTCGATCCTCACTTGTTCCGCGTCTTTCACCAAAATGAAAAGCTTCGACCATCTTCCCTCCCGCTAGTACGGCACCGTCACGGTGCGCGCGCAACCAAGCAACTCTGATGGCCCACGATGATGGTCCACCCGGCCAGAATTGAGCCCCGCCGTGCAAGGTATCGGAACCCGTTCCGAGAATCTGGTGGGTAAGAGATACTAGGCCGGACTCCATTGATTAACAATGAAAGGCCACCTGGCAGCCTATCATCCCGCTTCACGACCCGAATCGAGCGAATGTGCCTTTGGTCCATGGGGGTCCGAGTTGTTTTCGAGCTTTCCCCGGAATCGCGGGTCATTCATCTTAGAAAGTTCTACCCCTCCACCCCTCAATGCCACCAAACTCTCCCAAGCCATGTTCGTTCTCGACCATCTTGTACTGCATTACCATTCAGGCTGCAGGACGGCGTCGGAAGGGCTGCAGTCGTGAAATAGACTATGCTCGCATTGTCTTCTTCGTCGAGCATTCCTTCGATACCAGCGATCAGCCATGTAGGAGGCCAACCTTACCCCAGACTTTGACAACGGTACAGTCGCCGCACGATGTGACGAGCACTGGACGAGAGCTGCTCGACTTGCTCAGATCTGCAGTCCCGGTCTCAACTCTCAGGCAGGCCTCGAATGCAAATAAGGCAAATCGCCACCGAAATCCACCCTCAAGCTCTCGCCAGTGACGCTAGACGTGCGGTCCCAACTCCCAAGTGACAAGACCCTGCACCCAACCCCGCATCGCAGCTCCAGTGCCCCGCCAGCCATATCTCCGAGCAGCCATTCACGATCCGCGTTGGCACGACCAGACGACCCGTTGGAAGGTTAGGACGGGTGGAGAAGGAGTCGACGGAGATCCATCATTGTTGCTACATAATCCCTCGGTCCTCCCCATTCCGCTCATTCTTCCTCCTCCATCGACCTCATCGCTGTGCGATACAGGAAACAATTTACACCTCACATACCACATCATACAACATCGCAATCATGTCTGACCTTACCGTCGAGATTGAGACGCCAACCGGCAAGTACACTCAGCCAACCGGACTGTAAGTGACATTGACATTGACATCTCCCTGACACTCACTGCGACAATCTCACTGACCTCAACAGCTTCATCAACAACGAGTGGGTCAAGGGTGTCGACGGCCGCACATTCGAGACCATCAACCCCGCTACCGAGGAGGTCATCACCTCTGTCCACGAGGCGTCCGAGAAGGATGTAGACATTGCCGTCGCCGCTGCCCGCAAGGCCTTCGAGGGACCATGGAGACGTGAGACCCCCGAGAACCGCGGAAAGCTCCTCCACAAGCTCGCCGACCTCTTCGAGAAGAACCTCGACCTCCTCGCCTCCGTCGAAGCGCTCGACAATGGCAAGGCTGTCTCCATGGCCAAGGTCGACGTGAGCATGTGTGCTGGCACCCTCCACTACTACGCCGGCTGGGCCGACAAGATTGAGGGCAAGGTCGTCGACACCAACCCAGACCACTTCAACTACATCAAGAAGGAGCCCATCGGTGTCTGCGGTCAGATCATCCCATGGAACTTCCCACTTCTCATGTGGTCGTGGAAGATTGGTCCAGCCGTCGCTGCTGGTAACACCGTCGTTCTCAAGACCGCCGAGCAGACTCCTCTCTCTGCTCTCGTCGCCGCCAACCTGATCAAGGAGGCCGGCTTCCCACCAGGTGTCGTCAACATCATCTCCGGATTCGGAAAGGTTGCTGGTGCCGCCATTGCCACCCACATGGACATTGACAAGGTCGCCTTCACTGGTTCGACCGTGGTTGGACGCACCATTCTCAAGGCTGCCGCTGGCTCCAACTTGAAGAAGGTTACCCTCGAGCTCGGTGGCAAGTCGCCCAACATTGTCTTTGACGATGCCGACATTGACAACGCCATCTCTTGGGTCAACTTTGGTATCTTCTTCAACCACGGCCAGTGCTGCTGTGCTGGATCTCGTGTCTACGTGCAGGAGGGTATCTACGACGAGTTCGTCAAGCGCTTCAAGGAGCGTGCCTCGAAGAACGTCGTTGGTGACCCATTCGCCAAGGATACCTTCCAGGGTCCTCAAGTGTCCAAGGTCCAGTTCGACCGCATCATGGAGTGAGTTGCTCACCTGGACGTCACGACCTCACTTACTGACATCCCTCCCAGCTACATCAAGGCCGGAAAGGAAGCCGGTGCCAACGTCGAGATCGGTGGTAACCGCAAGGGAGACAAGGGCTACTTCATCGAGCCCACCATCTTCTCCAACGTCACCGAGGACATGAAGATTGTCCAGGAGGAGATCTTCGGCCCAGTTTGCTCCATCTCCAAGTTCAAGACTGAGGAGGAGGTCATCAAGCTTGGAAACGCCACCACCTACGGTCTTGCTGCCGCTGTTCACACTACTAACCTCAACCGGGCCATCAACGTGTCCAACGCCTTGAAGGCGGGCACAGTCTGGTATGTAACGAAGCACGGAAGGCTCGAAGCATGTCTCGAAGCCTTCCTCTCTCCATATTAGTTTGAAATCCCCGCTAACTTTTTTTCCAAAAATAGGGTCAACACTTACAACACTTTGTACGTCCACCCTTCCCAGTACTTCTACGACCTCGCTAACGTCAAGACAGGCATCATCAATTGCCATTTGGAAAGCTGCCACGTCGTCCTCGTATCATGCAATATACTAACAAACATCGCAGGCGGTTACAAGGAGTCCGGAATCGGTCGCGAGCTCGGAGAGGACGCTCTTGCCAACTACACGCAGACCAAGACCGTCAACATCAGACTGGGAGATGCTTTGTTCGGTTAAAAGAAGGTGTCGGATGAGTGCTGATGTCTGGTATTCATTGTATCTACGTGTGAAGCTTATGACGATAATTGAAATGAAAAAAAGTTTCAAAAGGGATACATTTCCTCGTCTTGTTGCTGCATCTCTGCACTGTATACTGTTCTTGTCGTGTCTAGTCTCGCATCATTGTCCTGGTAAGGTGTGGTGGATCGTAAGTTGTGAGTTTTGACTCACTCATAAATTCGCGTTTAGCTCCCGGAGTCACCCCAAAGAGGAAGGAGCGAAAGAGACCGTGAGTCTCGGCGCAGTCATTCTTTGGAGCGCTTGTTCTTTGACAGCATAGACAACTTCGGGTTACATATCGGAGTACTTGAAGCTCAAACATTGTACCAAGTCAATGTAGAGTAGTGTTGTGGTGAATCTGAACTTGCGCTCACTGAAGGATTGCTGTGAGGTTCGTTCGTTGACAACAGCTTCGTTCTTCCGCCTACATGGGCCTCTCATTGCTGGAGGCGAAAGTATGCTGACTGGATTCTAGAAAACGTGGGCAGGACAAAGCGTACGTCTCATATCTAGATGAAGCAACACCTGCGATCATTCTCCTTCCAGCACCACATCAGTATCAAAGGTCATTCCACATTCATGCTGTTCTCACTACCCTACGACTTCAACGCCTCCAATCTCCCTCGCATTTGCGCCAACATCTCCTCCGAATCCATTTCCTCCTCCTCCGTCTCCGGCTGTGCCTGCACCGGTCCAACCGGCTCCGTCGGCAACTGCGCAGCAGGCGTCTGCACCCGATCCCGCAGCACCTCACTCAGAATCCGATCCACCTCCGTCTCTGCCTCTTCATCCTCAGCCTCCAACAGATCCTGATTCGGCATGGAATCCCCAACCATCTCCTCAATAATCCCCGCCTTGACCAACTCCTGACTCAACTCCCTCATCGTCCCCGTCAACTCCGGCAGTTTCACCAACGTATTCACATCCTTCATAATCCCCACACTGTTCTTGATGCTCCCCTCAATCTTCCTCATCGCGAACGCCTCCTTGACCTGCATGCCCACGCTGTTCAACGTCGCCTTGCTCGTCGTCAGCCGCTGCGTCTGTTTCCGCACGCGCAGCAATTCCCTCGCGAAGATCCTCGTCTCCTGCGCGGCTTGTTTCGCTTGCGAGGGATTTCGTTGCGCGCGCTTCGAGGCTTGCACGATCAGACTGCGGGTTTTGTTCTCGAGGACTTTGAGGTTTTGGAGATCTCGGTCGAGTTTGCGGTCATTCGATCGGAGGAGGGCGTTGCATTTTCTTTGCTGTGTGCGGGTTTTGTAAGTTATTGAGGAAGAGGCTGCTCATGCGATCGAGTTGTACCTGCTCCTCGGGAGATGGCCCGTAGAAGAATCGCCGTGCGGCGTCCATGGTGGTGTGTGGCTATGCTTCTTCGATGAGGAGCTCGTCGGGCTTGATCATCCTCTGCCTGATCTTGGGTAACCAGAGGACAACCTGTGCATGTTCTTAGGAGGTGAATGTCCAAGAGAGAATGCATGTGACAAGGCAGCGGCCGATGTCCGCTCTCCAGGGACTTGGCGAGGTGACGTTCTCCGGAGCTGAAATGCTGTGAACCACGGAGAACTCAAAAACATCAAACATCTCTGTCGCCATCAACATAACGACAAATACCTTGAATTCAGGTGAGTGTTGATCTGGTCCTCCTGCCCTACTCCACGCGACGCATTGTATCATATCGAGAAGCGCTACCACCGCCACGAGCGCTCGCAAGAGAAGGAATTCCATCTCATTCGTCAGGGTTCCAAAGACCGAACATCAGCTTTACCTCGCTGCCATCATCGTCGAGAGAGACTCGCAACACACATTGACACACATCTCTCAAAGCAGAACACACACACAGCTACGAACGACCTCATTGCAACCTCAACCATGTCTGTTCAACCAAAGGACACCACCGATGCGAAGGAGTTTGGCAGCAAGACCATGACTCCAGAGGGTATGCGAACATGGAAAAGATGAATCTCACACCACAATACTGACCACATCCACGCCAGTCACCTGGGCCCAGCGCTCCAGCAAGACCGAAGCCGAGAAAAACCACATTTTCCTCACCATCGCCGTCGTCGACGTAGATCCCAAGAAGATCAAGCTCGACATTCAGCCCACAAGCCTCAGCTTCACCGGCTACAGCGAGTCGAAAAAGGCCGACTACGCCGTCAAGCTCGACTTCTACGCCGCGATCGATCCATCCGCATCCAAGATCAATCACTCCCCGCGTGCCGTCGAATTGGTGCTGCAGAAGAAAGAGTTGGCGGAGGAGTACTGGCCGCGCTTGTTGAAGGATTCGAAGAAGGTGCACTTCCTCAAGACGGATTTCGATCGCGTAAGTTTTGAGTACATTGAAGATGGAGAATTTGGTGTGCTGACAAATGGTTTCAACACAGTGGGTGGATGAGGACGAGCAAGATGCTGTTGGTGAGGAGGACGACTACATGAGCAAGATGGGTGGCATGCCAGGTGGTATGGGTGGTGGTATGCCAGGTATGGGCGGCATGGGTGGAATGGGCGGAGACGGAGGCTTTGGTGGTATTGACTTCTCCAAGCTCGGAGGTGAGTCTTGTCGTGATTGTAGTTTGTTGAGATCTTGCTGACACTATGACCAGGCATGGGCGGCATGGGAGGCATGGACATGAGTGGCATGGGGGGCGACGATGATGAAGGCGACGATGACGATGAGGACATGGTAAGACATGAAGGACCTGAGCGATTTATATGATCGAACGCCAGGCCTTTCTCGACATCGCCTCAGCACATGCTGACTTCTTCCACAGCCCGAGCTAGAAGGTGATGACAGCGCCGCCGCCGGTGCAACCAGCAACAAGAAGATCGAAGAGGTCGAGTAGAAGTCTACTTCAGAGTTCTTCAAAGGTACGAAAATTTCAGGAGCAGACAGGGAAGCAGTCGAAGGATGGACGGTTGCCCATCGGGAAGAGTGGCCTTTTTGAGCAGTGCATAGCAAACGAGGCCGGAGCTCTCTCCTATTATGCTGTCTTCCGCAGAAACAGGATGACCACCAAGATCATCGACACGAGAACGAGTGGACCAGAAAAAGCTTTGTGTGCACATTACGACTTCAGTGTAGCATATTCAGTGCGTACGGAGACATCTCTGTGTATGAAAACCCATCTGAGATCATCTTTCCTCTCGTGTACAGAACGAGGAGTACATCGTCTTTCGTGTCATGATGCCTTCTTCCCGGTGCCCTGATTAAAATTCATCGTATAACCACCACCTTCCTGCTGCTCAAATTGAAAGTTCTCCGTGCTCAAACCAAATGGTTTCAATATGCTATTTCCCAACCCCTTGAGCTTTCCCATCATCTCAGCCATCTCCCGATCTTTTGCAGCATTCAACTTCGGCGCCAGATTCCGCGCAGACTCCATGACCGTCCTCTTATCCGTAGCCGAAAGACAAGGCTGCATGGTCGGTGACAGCAGCGTCCTATAATCTTCGTCTGCAGCTTGCAACGCCGACCAGCTATCCAGCGAGGTATTGGCTTTTGCCCGCCGTGAGAGAAGCTTGACCTGCAGACTCCGTACTTGTGCCAAAGTACGACCCGAAGCACGAAGAGCGGCGATCCGAGTCTCCAGATCATCCGACACCTCCTCCACCATCGTATCCTCATCGTCCTGCCCATCCTTTCCTTGCTTCCCTTCTTCCTTGGACGCAGTCCTGGGCAGAGCTTTCGGCAAAGGCTCCAATCTCTCCAAACACGCCACACCCTTTGTAGCGCTTTCCACAGCTTCCTTCCATTCCTCCAGCTTCAAGTGACAGGCTGCGATGTTGGAGCGGAGGACGGCGAGCTCGTAGTCGAGGTAGTTGGGACATGAGGAGAGGGCACGGTCGTAGGTCTGGATGGCGGTGCTGTAGGATGCTTTGCCGAAGAGTTCGTTTCCGGATGTTTTCAGCTCGTTGGAGGATGCGAGGAGTTCTGCCTCTTCTTCGGGTGAGAACTTGTCGGGGAGGGAGGCGGGGTCGGAGGTTTGGGGAGGTTTGGGTTGGGCGGGTGTTGGTTTCGTGTCGTCGACGCCATCATGGAGGGAGTGGAAAGAGTCGTCGGAGTCTGAGTCGGCCATGTTGTCGTGTTGAGAGATGTTAACAACGATAATAAGCTTGAAGCTTTGATGTGTTTGACATGTGAAGAGCGGAACAAATTTGAGCCGCTCCAGAATCTTGAAGTTGCGACTTTTAGAAACCAACCTCTTCTCCTACATCCACCAACCATGGCGGACACTCCAGACAATGCGAACTCGCGCTTCACAGCGCAAGCGCCAGATGTTGAAGATCGACTCAAAGCTGACACCGTCGGACTGGTCACCTTGAACGACTTCCGCAAACGCCGTGCCGAAGCTTTGGAGGCAGCGCAGGATGTCAGTGGAAGTGGAGGTGTCAGTACAACGGCAAGTGGCGCGACAACACCGGACGGACGGTAAGAAATACAAATGAGACCCTAGAGCGAGCAGGGACTAACGTGCCAAGTACAGTGAACCGGTTGTCGAAAGCGCATGCAAGAAGAGGAAGAAGGTCGTGAAGAAAGGCGGATTGTCATTTGGTGACGACGAGGAAGAGGAGCAGGGAGACAACACAAGCACCGTCCCAACACCGCGATCCACAAGTCCGAATGCGTCCGCTCCACCAACCGATTCAGAAGCAGTATCCGATGCATTGACCGCGCCATTCAAGAAGCGTCCTCTACGACCAAATGCTACTCTTGGACATCAGCCGAAAGCAATGACCAAGTCAGCACTTCTGAAGGAGGCTCAGCTCAAGGAGGCGTTACGAAAGGAGTACACACGGATTCAAGAAGCTGTCAAATCTACAGAATTCGTATTGCCATTCGTGTTCTACGACGGCAAGAACCAACCAGGCGGGATGTGCAGGATGAAGAAGGGCGACCACATCTGGCTGTTCCTCGAGCGAGCACGCAAGGTTGGTGCGGATAAAGCAGACAAGGGTCGCAGAGATTGGGCACGCATATCTGTCGACGATCTCATGTTGGTAAAAGGCGACTTGATCATACCTCAGGTGAGAAGGGAAAGCAGTGCAAATGTCTCGCGAAACAAGCTAACAATTCATTACAGCATTTTGATTTCCATTATTTCATCATCAATCGTAGTGTCGGGTATCTGGGGCCATTATTCGTCTACTCCTCGGAACCAACATCCGCGACACCAAAGGACCTCTTACCCGCGAGCGACGCCTCCGATTCCGTTGCCTCGCAAGCGGGAAACAATGCGAACCATCTCATGACTGCCGCCCAACGTAAGCAACAAGCAGCCGCAGTTTGTGCTCCGGACGATTCCGAGCTGGAGGGCTTCAACGACGATCCGAGTATGACCAAGGTTGTTGATCGCCGGTGGTATGAACGCAACAAGCATATTTATCCAGCGAGTACTTGGGAGGAGTTCGATGCGACCAGGGACTATTCGACTGGCGTCCGGAAGGATAAGAATGGGAACAACATGTTCTTCTCGCGTTCGCGGTGAGCTGAGTTCGGGAGTCGGCGAGCGGCAGTCTGTCGTCTCAGTCGGTGGTCGAAAGTGTAGGGTTTGCTTGCTCTCATAACGTTGGTCGTTTCAAGCATCCGCCGGTTGCTCAGGGGAGACACCCTTTACTCAACACCACCACCAGGACCCGATAGCCACCACACCAGCACACACATCCAGATGATCAACAAGCAGATCGGATTGAACAGAAACAACACCAACGGCGTCGGCCTCATCAATGCCATGACGATATTCTGCGCGCATCGCCCCTGCCAAATCTCCAACCTCTTGGACCGAGTCTTCAGTCGATCCGCAAGGTCCTCCAGCGTCAAGTTGTTCTCATTGGGCGTATACCAGCCGCTCGAATTTGATCGCGCGCTTCCTCGACGGCGAGGTGTACATCCGCCAGAGATTGTGGGCGAGGGTGCCACGGATCCAAGTTTCGCCAGGTTGGCGGCATTGAGGGCGGAGAGGGAGGGAAGCATTGGTGAAGATATGCTGCGCAGGATTGAGCTTCGGCGTTCTTTTGTGGAGGAGAGGGATGTATCAGTCGTCGTACGGCCGCTGAGGACGAGGGATGGCGTATTCATGTTGGCGGCTGTTATGTCGCTCGGTGATTCTCCGGGAGAAATCCAGGAGGAACTTCTACCGACTTCTGTGGAGAACCTATCGCGCAGAGATCGAGTGTTGTATTGAGATCGCAATTGCTAAGAACGGGTAGCAAGATCAATGTGTGCCTCATCAGAGAGAAGAAAGCCGCGCGAGCACTGATTGAGGTCGAGGCGCAGTTTCTATGTAAACCCTGCACTGCTGCACTACCCAAGACAAGATCCGTTGTTCCCGCTCTGCGACCGAGTTATCCCATCTCCCAGCTACCGACAACAACCCACCACACCACTTCGGCAGCCAGTTCGTTCAACGCGCCGAGTGGCGGCCAACATGGTTGTGGTCGGGACTGCCATTCGCTCTTTGACGAATTGCCTGTTCTGGAAGCTCGGCGACCAATCATGTTGGAAGCTACGAGCATGAGGAGGGAATTATAGGTGCTGGATCGGTCTTCTTTGGGCAAGGAACGTGGGGAAGGGTGTGGACATGACAAGAAGCTGATCAGCGTATGGCAGTCCTTTGTGATAAATTGTGAACATAGCCGCTGTGACCGCTGGTGTGAAACCGAAGTCGCACGTGTCGATGAGACTTGCTCAGTCTTGCTTTTTGTTGTTGCAAATAATATGACTCGTTCTGGTAGTAGAATGTACAATCGCTCATCTATCCTTCTCTTCTAACTTGTCTTCTTACGCCTCGATCATACTCTTGTAAACCTGTCGTCAACCTCTTGTCAACGGAGAGCTTCGACTGCCCAAGATCGACGCCTCAATCCGAGAAATACACACCTCTCATCATATCCCGCCGCACTCTAGCAATTGGTAGCTCTCCTCCTGGATGAGATATTGAGTCTGAAGCTCCATCCAAGCTTGCTAAACGCCACGATGCATTCTCTACATCTTCCTTCATCCTCTAGGTCTCCCAAAACGTGCTTCACGCCTGCTTCGCCCTTTCAGCATCCGCCGCCTTCTTCGCCGCAATGGCCTCGGCTTTCTGAAAGGCCGCCTGAAGTTTCTGATGTTCGGCCTGTTTGGCCTTCCTCCGGGCTTCATTCGCGGCCTTTTCATCCTCCTCGGTGATGTTCCAATCCTCGAATCCAGCAGTCTTGCCATCACGATCGAGGAGGTAGCCAAATTTCTGACGGTTCTCCAGCACATACGACGGTACATCGTGGTTGTTGTCAACCCGTTGATATCTCTCTCCACGCCTGCCGTACAGATCCCTGCCGTTCCGTACCCGGTCTTTGATATTCTCCCGATCACGATTTTCCGGGGTATTCAGCGGCGTGTGAGAGAAACTGTGCATCTTGGTGATGACCTCTCTGAGAGTCGCGAAGCCGGAAGAGCAATGCCATGCTGCGTCCCACATGTCGGCCTTTTCCCGCCATCGTCGCCATGCGCCCAGAAATGGAATACTAGTCTTGATTCCACCAATTCCCGCCCGAAGGTGGGATGGCTTCAAAGTCGTGGAGAGCGTCTTGTACACCGTAGCCTGCGGATGTGGCCATTGCTGTCCGACATGGAGCCATTGGAACGAGTAGTAATAGAAATGACTCCTCAAAGTCACGCGATCCGGAATGTCGCAGTGGCGCAGAGCATGCAATGTCTCCGGCTTTGGAATCTCGTCGGCATCGCTGACAATGATGACATCGCCTTCCTGGGCCTCCTTCTCGCCGGTCAGTGCTGCAAACGCGCTGAAATACAAGGAGTCGCGCATGAAATCTTCGTGAGTCCAGGTGCTGTAGCCAAGACTTGGACCAGGGTCCTTCACAACGGTGTGGAAGATCTGGTCGTGGAATTTTGTGAAATTCCTCCAGTTCTGCTCCAAATGCAGCGGTTTGTGCATTCCAGTAAAAGTCGTGGGTGATTCGACAATCACAAAGTAGTCCACATATGGCGCCAGCGTGTTGAGTCTGATCTCCAGCCAGTCCAGTTCGGTCGAGATGAGGAAAAGATCGTAAATCTTGCGCTTCCTGCCACCCTGTTCTCTGTAAGGTGAGAACCCGTGCTTTCGACATAATGCTCCGATTTCTTCCTCCGAAGAAGGTTTCCGCGCCGCGAGGGCTCCGTCGTAGTTTTTTAGAGCCTCAATATCGACGGGATGTGAATTGCTCTCGCCTTTGAACAGGAAGAAGAGAACCGCAACAACGGCGAGCACCACCAAGGCGATTCGCCTCGGCCGGGGTAGTCTTACGAGCATGACTCGAAATGTTTGCTCTATGCGCGTTGTCTGTCGTACTAAAAGGTTCGTTTCAAGCAGTCATATCCGCACCAAGCCGTGATCTGTACAGGGAGGAATGCGTGCAATAGTGAGAAACCCTTCCAGTCGTCAAATCGAGTCGCAAGAGGTTGTGATCGGAATAGAAGACGCGTCGTCGTGGATACCACAGAGAAAAGACTCGGAATACAATCAAAGGAGATGAAAATGGGTGAGGACCGCCCCTTCCACAGATCTCGGTCCGGGTTGCATTTGGCGATGAGAAAAATGGCCCAAGCCTCACAAATTAAGCTCGGCATCGTCTAACTACAAGTGTCCCCACACATCCGTTTTTTGGACACGTTGGCGCTTGTTATGCGCTCGGTTCAAGAAGAGTCTACTGCACGCGCCGGATCAGAATGGCTATTTGCCTTGAAAGGCGTCGTATATTCATTCAGGAGTTGATCAATGTACAGACTTCACCGCCGTTCCAGCGACGTCGAGGCAGGAAAGCCCCATGTTTGACGAGACATGGTACCTGTAACTCCAGGCTTCAGCATCCGATCTCCGAGAGCTTTGATATTTGGGAAGCT
This sequence comes from Zymoseptoria passerinii SP63, assembly GCA_000223825.2. Taxonomy (NCBI): domain Eukaryota; kingdom Fungi; phylum Ascomycota; class Dothideomycetes; order Mycosphaerellales; family Mycosphaerellaceae; genus Zymoseptoria; species Zymoseptoria passerinii. The sequence continues at coordinate 87,126 of AFIY01000830.1, read as the reverse complement.
TGAAGCTGCTTGATCAAGCGACAGGCTACCGGGGGTCGCTATCGTGCCGTGAAATTAGCTGGAACGCTCTGCACCGTTCCTGCTCGCTTCGTTGAGAGTGCAAAAGGAGGCAGGTCGTCTGGCCTCCTTTTATCTAGCTCGCACACCACCGAAAATACCAACGGGCAAAAAGATTTTATATTCCCTGCGAGACTGGTTGACAGGCATTAGCGAGTTGAACGTTGATGGACAACGGAAGAGGATGAAACCTACTTCGAACTCGCGACTTTCGCATAACCATGAAAGGCCAAGCCATATCAGTCCCGAAGGACAAATATAAGAACGACACGCTAAGCCACTGCGTCAAGGGAATTCCTTCCTTCCTTCGCGAAGCGTGCAGGTATACGCCTGACGTCCGGAAATTGGCGGTACTTTTGAGCACGGGCAGGGAAATTTGTATATGATGCTGCACAACAAGACTGTCGAATGCTTTTTACTTGATAGACACGATATGTAATATCAAGACGGTATGTCACTCGGAGCGCATGTATCATTCATCATACACTCCCAGCATACTGCCTGGTCTATGCCATGTGCTCGCTATCAACACCCGCCAATGCCTCCCATGCTTCATCACGCTCCACCTCGAAGACTCTCTCCATTCGTATCCAAACTTTTCTCTGCCTGAGCATTGTACACGCCAACTCGCGGGACATCGTTCTCGCATGGCGGCTGAGTGCTATCACCCCGCTAATCTCTAATGGAGCAGTAATTCACCTAACCGCGTGTTCATCCCATCACTTTACACCTGCTCAGCACCCCAGCCAGCATCGGCGTCCCTCATATTCGCCGGAGGCTCAATGCTAGGAACGAACTCCAATCCGATATATCCGACTCCAGCGAGAGCGACGAGCCCTCCCGCGACGTACTTCCACCAGTTGTCACCCATGGTTATGCAGCCCACGAACAGGTAGACTGTATATACAGTCAGTGTTTATGTCCTTTTTCCCCAACAATTCGTATCATCATCTCTTACAAGCTCCACGTCCGATAAAGGAGAACATGAAAGACGCATATCGAGCGACTTGAGGCGGGATCTGGAATTCTGCAGAGGGTGTGAGCGGGCTGCTTTCGAGCAAAGATTGTGGATTCTGTCGGTCGTACCGAGAAGGGCGGTCGCTGTGGTTCATTCTCGTCAGCGAATGTCGGATAGAATGTTGCAATTGGCTGTCCCTTACAAATTCCAAAGATGAACAGGTAGACTGCTATAATCAAGCTCTGGCTGTACGTTTTCTCAGCATCGAGTCCCATGCAATGCTCGGGTCAATGTCCTTACACTGAGAGGTGTACTCCGTTCCCATCGAAGAACTGTCCAATACCGCCGAGAAGCATGAATACACCAACTGCCAGGTTGGCCATGCGACTAGCCTTCGAGGTCAGCATGTATTCCTGGCGCCTGCAATGCGCTCGAGTCGCAAGGTGACTGACAAGATGTCGGAGAAGTCCATGGCTGCGGTTATCGTATTAATGTCTTTCCAAGAGTATTCCGATTGATGCGACGAGTCCTGAGGGTATCTTGGAGTGATGAAAGGTCGCTGAAGATGTTACTGATGTTGTTGAGATGAGCTGCCTGGTCGGAGCTCCCAAGAGTTTCCCTTCTCTCCTGGCGCCTCATCGTCATTGCACAGCCACATGTTCACACGTGTCGGTCAAACCTACCAGGAGCGAACCAACATTTCTCTTCACGACACTTAACGGGACAAGCATATCTGTCGAAAAAGCGTGTCGGCGTATACTCACGATGTCCTAGTCATCACAGGAACTACCTCAATCTCAACCTCAAAGCCTGGCCTTCTGTCTCAGCGCCTCCTCAACCAGCTTCACAGCATCAGTAGTCGCACCATACGACGTCTGATAACCATATCCTCCATGTCCATAATTGTGCACGACCGCCACCTTACGACCATCCGGACCCGCAATCATCTCCCGCTCAACTCGAATCCCATCCTCTCGCATCGGCCTCAGCCCAACACCGTGCCGGATCACACTCAAAGCTTCGATACCAGCACCCGGCGGAACCATCGACGGACACAACTCCACAGCACGCTTCATGATCCGTACCGCCAGATTCGGATCCGGCTGACTCTCCCAATTCCCCTTCTGAAGACATCCTCCAAGCACGCAACCTCCTCCAGCCGCACGGTCCATTATGTACACAGCCTCATCGGGACCATCGTCTGTGCCGGAGGTTGAAGCCATGATTCCAGGACTATTCCGGACGAGGACGATCTGTCCCCGTGCAGGGTAGAGAGTGGTGTCTTCGACGCCTCCCAATTTGAGGGATGACAGACCCGTGCAATTGACTACGAGGTCTGCAGGCTTGCCGCCGTGGTGTAGCTTTGCGGCATCGGCGACATGTGTGACGATTCCCCTCTTGAGCACGGAGCCTAGTGCCAGGCATTGTGATGCAAGCCAGGGTAGGTAGAGAGCCGTGTTGATGCAGACCGAGGTGAAAGATGTGCCGCCGTCCATATTTTCAGGAGTCTCAGCTTTGGACAGCACTTTGAACTGTGGAGTGTCAGTGATGATTCCGGGCGTCAATCCATGCGTCTTACATTAGGAACCACATCTTTGAACCATGCGTCCTCCCTGATAAGCTCCTTGAACCAGTCTCCCACTGGAGAATTCACATCCTTCGATCGTCGGTACAAGTAGGTATCTCATCGGTCAGCATGCTCCGCAAACACGTTTTCGCCATCGACCTGATGCTCACCTTGAAAATGAATCCCAGCTTCAGGCACATCTCGTGCAAGACGCTCTAATTCCGGCCAAGTCCTCCGCTCAAAGGACTCGAATTGTGTATTGGGTTTGCTCACACTGTCCATGTTGTCAGACTAGCATCTCCGCGGGTGCATCAGGTAACTGACGGGAGGTAGTTCGCTCCAGCCCATGGAGAGGCGTATTCGATATCGTAGTCGCCGGGCATGTGCTTTGCGACAATAGTCACATTGTGGCCGTTCTTCGCGAGTACGAGTGCCGTTGTGAGGCCTGTGACCCCTGCACTGTATTCGATGAGCGACGGTGTGATGTGATGTGATGGCCGATACGATACCCTAGAACGACGATGTTGGACGCCATGACCGTGTGGAGAGCTGGGAGGATTGTGAAAAGAAAGACGACGCGCTTTCAAGTATTGCGATTGCTCTTTTCACGAGACGGATGCGTCAGCAAACAAGTGTTCGATATCTTGATCATGTTGAGGAAGTCACTATGCGCCCTTCAATGTGTACAACACCAAGGTAAGCAACCAAAAATACATCCCAAGAGTCTCGGTTAGATTTACCGGATTTGGATTGCCGATAGGCCAACATCATGAAAGACAAAGCCACGGCGGCGGTCAAGACGAACTGATAGTGTCGGGCGAGTTTGTGCTTTCGCAGGCAGTGTCGAAAAACTAGCGAGCCCATGCAAAGCCCTGGGTGAGCCGTAATGACACTCCCGTCGTCAACAGAGTAGGTCTCAGCGTGATTGCTCGCCGGCCTCGCCAGCGTCGAAAATCGGCGAGGTTCGCTCGCTGTGTAGGATCAGGTTTGATCGATCGTAGGTTCGCGATGCGCCGCTGCTCGCCTCTGGAATCGCATGAAGGTATACTTTAGAATGAGAAGAAGCTGCACGTTCCTATCCCCACAACATCTCACGTCAGGTCAATCCTGCAATTCTTCGACAATTGCCCTAGCGCGTCACAGCAGTGATCCATGCTCCAAGAGGAAGGTGCGAACAGGAGTGGCGACTGTGGACCAACGTTTGACATCTACGTAAGGCGCAGTTGGACGGTGGCATTGGAAAACTTAAATGTTGACACCGGGGAGCTTCTCTTGGTTAGTCATCCAATGGCTTCGCTGAGCAGCCAATCAAATTTCCACGATGAGAATGCTGACCGGACTTGGTCTCCGCTGCGTCCAATGAAGTTGCACCTGAAGTCGATTACCTCCGTACTTGCCTTTCCCAAGTAGACAGAAGTGGTATGCCAGACACGAGGAAAGAGAGATAGACCGTGGGAAGGCATATCAGAGCGCGCAAAGGAAGTCCTGGTTCGAGCAGACGTGCATGTGCAGCGAGGTCTCCCATCTCCCCTCTGCCCTCTCCCTACATCTCCCTACACGCACAGGTATCCCTGCCACTCCTTGACGACCTTGAGAATCGAGACTCCTCATCACCAACTCCTGGACACTGCATCTGACACGCCACGTGGACAACGCATACACACACACACACACACACTCACACTCAGACACTACAACATTCGACTGCCCGCGATTGGAATCTACAACTCTGCAATACCCTCCCTCCAACCCCAGACCCCCTTGACAGACCTCGTGCATGCGATAACGTCAGCACGAACCGCTGGACATGGCACATGGCTCTCTCGACGCCAACCGAATGGGCGGAATGAGACCTCTGTCTCCAAGAATACCAGCCCTACTCCAGCGAGAACCATCACAGCAAGAACTCGACGTGGCGCGGCATCTGGTCGAGCACTCTCAGAGCGCTCACCGTGGCGTCTACGACCCACAACTATCCGTGGAATCATCACACAATGCATCGCGGACGATGGATTCGAATCACTCTTCAACAGCTCCCAGTTCAGAGTACAACATGAGCATGACTCTAGCCCAGCAGCCATCTCCAGGTCCATCAATCTCGGGCTCAGTCTCTAGCATGCGGCGGTCTCCAACCGCAGGAGCAGCGCCAGCTGGTCAGATGTGCAGGTACGTTGATAGCCGTGTCAGATCAATACCACCAGCTGACACCAGATAGCAACTGCGGTACGACGAAAACACCGCTTTGGAGGCGCTCTCCGGCTGGCGCAGTGATCTGCAACGCGTGTGGGCTATATTACAAAGCACGCAACCAAATGCGCCCGGTGGGCATGAAGCGAGGTGCAGCTTCACAGCAATCCGAAGATGGTCGTAGCGATCGACAACCATCACCCCGGCGTGGTGGATCCACGTACATCACCACGGAAGAAGTCATCACCGGCACATGCCCTGGCGGCGGTCGCTGCAACGGCACCGGTGGTCAAGAGGGTTGTGGAGGTTGTCCAGCTTACAACAACCGCATAGCAAAGACTGCTCAAATCGCCCTACGACAGGCAAACACAGCACCTGCAGAACCGACGCCCTCTCAACAACACATGCAGACGATTATCCAAAACTACGTGCCGCCTTCCCAGACAGCCACCAACGCGGTCGTCGCGTGCCAAAATTGCGGGACTACCATCACACCTCTCTGGAGACGAGACGAGGCCGGCCATACCATTTGCAACGCGTGCGGGCTGTACCACAAGCTCCACGGTGCAGCACGTCCGGTGCAGATGAAGAAGGCTGAGATCAAGCGAAGGAAACGCGTCGTACCTGCTACAGGAAATCAGATTGTTGAGCCTGGCACCAGATATCCCAACGATGGACAGACCCAGGTGGAGCAGCAAGGCATATCGCCAGCCTCCACGAATGAAACACCGGCAGACGAATCCGAGAACGACCCATACACGCAGACAGTGGAAGACCAGCACAATCCCCATCGACGTGGAGATCCAATGCCCGTGGACTTTACAGACTTTTGGAGAAAGCGTGAGGCCCCTGCGGAAAGCAGAAAGCGGACATTCGCGGCCATCAACCAAGATGATACGAATATCCGGAACATTGACTCATCGATGGGCAACGAGAACATTGACCCGTCCTTGCCACAGCATGTGCCCGGTACAGGCGATGCAAAGGAGAGCCGACGCGCGGAACTGCGGAGAGAAGCAGAGAACATGCGACAACTCTTGCTCGCAAAGGAGAGGGAGCTGGCGGCACTCGGTGATGAAGCGTGATTGAGGGAATACAGCGGCGTTAAAGCAGGTTCTTGGAGTATCGGATCGGTCTGCTCATTAGCGATGGGAGGGCGGGATTGGGTTATTCCAGAATCGCTATCCAGCGGGTAATGTGTGAGATATACCAGAGTATCAGTAGATCTCGTTGTCCGCGTGGAGTACGTCCTTCATGTCATGCCTCGCTAAAACCAGGCCTGGATTAACAATTCCGAGACCGCACTCGGGAGCAGGACGCCAGATTCCGTGATGATGCCAGAGATCAAGTTCGGCGGAGTGTAGTCAACTGCATCCTCCGGTCGCCAGCTCAAACTCTTCTCAACCTCCACGTCCATATCTGCGACGCCCTCGTCCCTTTCCGACTTCGACTCCTCACTCTCGCTCCCCTTTGATGTCTTGAACTCCACAATCCGTTGCTGAATCCCCAGATCTTGCTGGCCCAACGGATAAAGCCTCACGAATTTGTGCGACTCGCTGACCACATAGAATGGCTTCCCCGCCGCCTTTGCCAGCATCGCCAACTGATACGTCCCCAGCCTGCTCACAATCCCTCCATTCTCCACCACACCCTCCGCACCCACAAAGCACTGCGTGACCGAATCCAAACAATACGCAATCGCCGTGGAAGGAATCGTCGCCACGGGGATATCCCTCTCCCTCAACGCAGCGATATTATCCTCCGCCTCCGTATCTTTCCCATCCCCAGCTACCACATAAATCACCCGGAACCGTATACTCCCTCTTCCCGTCCCGTTGCTCGACTCCGCCGCACTCCTCAACAAAGCCCCCACCACCCTCGACCCACCATTCGTCAACACCGTATTCCCATCCCTCACGAATTGCCTCCCGAACCCCGCAATCGTCTCCCGCGCCGCTTTCGCCCGCTCCACGAACAATTTCCCATTCTGCACGAGATGACGTCGGATCTGCTCAAAGTCTCCGCCGGATCCGCCGCCCGGTCGTTGGAGACTGGTGATGAGGTATTGTTGGAAAATGTCGGTGCCCGCGGACAGGGAGATGGAATTGGGGACGCTGCGTTTGAGGTGCGCGGTCAGGCGGGAGACGGAGTCGAGGGTTTCGGACACGGTGGTGGAGGGGGTGGCGGCGAGTCCGAGGATGAGGGCTTCGATTGCGGCTACGGGCATGGTGAGGTCGGGGTCGTCGTGGAGGAGTTGGTGGTAGGCGGAGACGACGTCGAAGGGGTTGCGAGGGGTGGAGGTGTCGGGAGGGGGAGGTGTTGGTTGCGCCATGTTGTGTGGTTTGGGGGCAGCGGTTGCTGCTGTGTTTGTTCTCTCACATTGTGTGGTGCGGATGTTTGAAGTCGAAGAATCGCAGTGCTGAGTCAAAAGTCTGAGCCCCAGAAATCGTTAGACCGTAAACTTTAAATCTGCGATATAAGTAGGTATCGATGTCAATCCTCTTCCTCTTCCTCCTCTCCTCCACTCTCCACAACTTCTGCACTGCGCTCGATCGAGAAGGAGTGTATTGGGCCACCATTTCTCAGCCTACTCTGTCGACCGCGGTCTTGAAGCAGGAATTGCGCCTCGCTGTCATGTTGCCTAAACTCCGTACGTAGAGGCTAAACGCCGAGAAGGAGTAATGACAAAGGCGAGGTACGTGCTTGCCTTCTTGCGCTATCTCAAGCAGTGCATCGCTGATCACTTGTTCACAAGCTTGCCTGTTCAAGCAACGCCGTGCAGGATCGTACCATAACGATGCTTCGTCCAAACAGCTTTTTCCAAGCTGCCTCCATTCGTAAACCACTAGCTGCGCGAAGACTTTGCCAGGCCGCGCCGGTAGCAATGCATTACTCCACTACAGAGCCCGTCTACAACGCAGCAAAAGAGTCAGAGATCATACAGGGCAATTCCGGACGCCACTACTTTATAAACTCAGTTCTGCAAGACAAGGGCATCCCCTTTGGACGGGTGTGCTTCGCCACGTACGTTTCAATAGACGCCGAACCTTGAGAAATGCGGCTAATTGTGAGTATAAGTATAGCAACGGAAACGAGAAATACGTCTTGAAGGAGATTCCGGAAGATTTCGGAATACGTGAAAGCATATATCACCGGATAGGAAGGCACCCAAATGTCCGAGCATTGATAGACACTGTACCGGACCGACGAATGTTTGTATTTCGGCACCTCAACGAGAACCTGCTCGGCTTTGCTCAGAAAGCCCTGCCACTCACGCTCATCAAACGAATAGTGAAATGCGCGCTGCAAGGTCTTGCAGCGCTTCATGAGCAGGACCTGGTTCACAATGGTGACAATGCGCCGTTCCCAAACGCGAGGACTATTAAACTGACCGCTCTGAAGACATCAAACCGAATAACATCATGATCCAAACCAAAGATTGCTCGAGCGGCATCGACATCGAGCAGGTGCAGCTTGTTGATCTCGAGGATACCGCACATCTACCGCCTGGCAGAGTTACCATGGGTATTCAGATAGGCAATTGGATGTGGCGTAGTCCGGAAGCTCATGCTCTGGGTCCCATTGAAAAACCGTCAGACATGTTCTCATTTGGCCTCGTTGTGGGTCATACCTCCTTTTCTTGACCTCGGATCGAAGAAACTGATCATTTCTGCAGTGCATTTACGCCGTGACTCAACGCGTGGTCCTGGCTGTCGACGACTCCGAGCTACAAGAGGGCGAAGAAAAACTGGCCATCGTATTAGAACGGCAGATGTCCTACTTCGCGGATGAAGCTGGACTCGACGGCTTTCTGCAGTATCTCGAGGCTGAAAGCCCGTGGCAGGAGATTTTCCGGGTCATCAAAAGCGGGTTTGGCAAGGACCAGCCTCGAAGGCCATTTGCCTTGTGGGTAGGGGAAGGACTTGACGAGGAGTTTAAATATTGTGTCGGCGGAATGATGAAGTTTGACCCGGCGAAGAGGATGACTGCGTCGCAAGCTTTGGCTCATAGATGGCTTGAGGACGCTTGATAGCAGTTCGCGATGATGAGAATCTAATAGCAGTTCGCGATGAGATTCTCATCGGTTGATGTTCATCGGCATGATGTCCATAGGAATATGTTAGCAAAAGCCATGGAAATGATCAGTCCTTCCGGGAGTAATTGAGTGGTCCCTGCAAGGCATGGCATAGAAGTTGTACGATGGTCAGCGAATCATGGATCGGTTTGTAAAGATGGAGGATTTAATGTGAGCCCATCACCCTTTCTTCTGATATAGCGGAGCCCGGTCCGGGCCCTGTCCAAGTGAAACCTTAAATAAATGAGGCCAATGCCGTCAACTACATCTCTTCTTCTACATCTACATCATCTACATTCCGACATGGAACTCCTCAAGCAGGCGTGGAGCCTGATAACTGATCCAAAGTCCACCAAATGGATTGCTCCTTTACAACTCTTCGCCGACGCGGCATTGTGCGGAGCAGTGATCCTCAAAATCCCCTGTACGTGAAGCAACACTCATATCCTCCATCCATATATATATTGACGCCCCTCAACAGACACCAACATCGACTGGGACACCTACATGCAACACATCGAACTCTACCTCGCCGGTCAACGCGACTACGCCAAAATCACCGGCGACACCGGTCCCCTCGTCTATCCCGCCGCCCACGTCTACATCTACCGCTTCCTCTACTACCTCACGGACAACGGGACCAACATCTTCGCCGCGCAATGCATTTTCGCGGGTCTCTACCTCGTCACGTTGTGGATTGTGATGCAATGCTACCGAGCCGCCAAGGTGCCGCCGTACATCTTCCCGCTCTTGAGTCTGAGCAAGCGGATGCATTCGATTTTCGTGTTGCGGCTGTTCAATGATTGCTGGGCGGTGTTCTTTCTGTTCGCCGCGATCTGGTGCTGGCAGAGGAAGTTGTGGACGTTTGGGACGCTGACGTATAGTATTGGCTTGGGCGTCAAGATGAGCTTGTTGCTGCCTTTGCCTGCGATTGGGATGGTGCTTTGGCAGGGCATGGGGAGGGATAGGGCGTTTTATCAGGCGCAGAGCATTGGGCAGGTTCAGGTGAGATCATCATGGGAAGCAAGTGTTGTGCTGAACTGACTGAGACAGACACTGATTGCATACCCATTCATCTGGGGCGGAATCTGGAGCTACATGACGAGAGCGTTCGATTTCTCCCGACAATTCCTCTACGTGTGGACTGTCAACTGGCGATTCGTGAGCGAGGCCACATTCCTGTCGAAACCATTTTCCTACGGACTGCTGATCTTGCATGTCTTTCTCCTCCACCTCCTCGGCGTTGGCAGATGGCTTAGACCCGCGGGTGTCAGCCTTGGAGGAGCAATTGAGCAGCTCATCTCTCCTCCTTCCAAGGACGAACAGAGGCGAATCGCGGCGAAGGTCACTCCAGAATTCACCCTCACAGCCATCCTATCCTGCCTCATCATCGGCTGCCTGTGCGCCAGGAGCCTGCACTACCAATTCTTCGTCTACATCGCATGGTCGGTGCCTTTTCTGCTCTGGCGAAGTGGGATGAATCCCATCCTAATCTATGCAATCTGCTTCGCACAGGAGTGGGCGTGGAACGTGTACCCAAGTACCAATGCCAGCTCCGCGGTGGTCGTCGGCAGTCTCGCGATGACAGTCTTTAGCATTTGGATTGGGACCAGCTATTATGTCAAGCGGCCGGGAAATGCCCCGAAGGTCGAAGCTGAGCATGCACATGCGGAATAGCTCCCATCAATCCTCATCCTCGGAGTCAGATGGAGGCATATCTCTATTGGGAGCATCCTCAGGATCGGACGTCTCCTGATAGTTCGACTTCTTCGCAGCAAACTCCACCGGCCAAAATTCCTTCTTCCGCCACGTCCGCTCATCGCGCACGATATTCACAATTTCCCCACCAAGCTTGTTGCCGCGATCTGCCAGCCCAGACGAGTCGACCAGCACGTAGTTGCCGCGCTTGATCCAGATGGTGGAGCGAAATTTGGCGGGCAGCTCTGCGAGAAGAGTCTCACCTGATGGAAGCTCCAGGTTGTAGAGGTTGTTGCCCGCGGCGCTCTTTACGCGCGCGATTTTCTGATCGGCCGTGAGGGTTTCGGGTGGAGTCAGGGTCTCCTCGGCCACCGCTTGGATGTTGCGTTTGGGCTTGGGCATGGTGGGCTGCAGCTTCCCGAGTGGAGGTGTGAGCTATATGAGCTCTTTGCGGTGAGTTCGGTGAGGGCAAGATTTTTCCTTCTGGCGTGGAGGAAGTCTGCTCTTTGACGGTGTAGACTCAGCTGGTATCAGTTCGTCGAATGTCGAATGCCGTGTCGGTCCTGTCGGAGTATTGTCCGTGCAAATTCTAGATGTCCTTTGGTGAAGATTTGGTGGTTCCTCAAGGTTGCTCGCAGGAAATGCAGACCTCTTCGGGTTTGGACGTGGGGTGAACGATCGACGCTAGTCATGCGCCTCATCTTACGCGATACACCGCGCTAGATTCGTGATGATTACATGCACCGCGTTGGTGGGTTGTGTGCAGCGAATGAGATGGATAATCAAGCGCTGCGTTGCACCATCAGGCACGGCAGCTCAATGCGCGATGATTGCTGTCTTCTGACTGGATCGATCACAGTGCGCATGCACGGCACGATTGTCAGGCGGTGAAGTAAAGATTTCTTAGCCGAGCGCGTTATCTGGTCCACTCCACTGACGCCATGTGCAGGGGTCCTTTGTGTATACTTCGATGTAGGTCCGTGTCCAATCCCATTCTTCCCGGTGCGCGTCTCTTGCTATCTTCACGTGTCGGTGTGCCTCCGGCTCGAGGCAGGGAATCAAGCCGTCGCTCGGGAGTGGGAGGGTGTGCTGCGTCAAGTGGTTGTCCGAAAAAAGACAGAGATCACAAGTTACGACGTCCTCGACAATTCACCTACGAAGCACAAGGGCGTTTCCTTCTCGTGGTTAGAGCGGACCATTCGCCAGGAACTCCTTGCAGCCAATCGCTTACTCGACCGATGAGATGTTGAGACTCTTTCGATCCATCAGCAGAGGACGCAGGAAAAAGGACGACAACAACAACGACGTGTGGTCGCCCTTTGCAGATTCGCCCGAACGATCGCGACACCGAGTCGTGGCACACAACGCCGCCGAAGAATACGACGACGAAGCAGGAGACGATGACGAGGATGAAGAATACTCACCCCGACGACGACCGAATACCGCTCCAGATTACTTCCAGCAAGAGTTTGAAGATGAGGTGGGAGACGAGGATGAGGAGGATGAAGACAACGAAGACGCCGTAGAGACGCCACTGCTACCGATATTTTCGGCGGCGCACCTTGACAGGCTGCCATTGTACAACATCACCCATGCGATTCGCCTTCTGATCGTTCAAAGATGCGAGACCACGCTCTCGTGGGATCAATTGCGCAGCCCGCAGATCAGCCAGTTCTTGGTCAAGCCTATCCAAGGCCAGATTAGAGCGGACCACTTCAATCGCGCAACGCTATGCGCGTTGATAGCGAATTGCTTGCAGTTTCAAAAAGAAGGTCAGGCACAGCCCGGTAATGTCGGTGTGTCCAAGACCAGAGCAGCGATCAGCGAGTTGTTGGCGATGAGGTTGCTGAAGGAGTTTTCAACTCGAGAGCTGATTGATTCTCTGTCGTACGATTTCGATCCTCTCCAAGGGATCCTGTCACCACCCACTGGAACCCCGCCTCTCACTGCGGACCTCCAGGCTCGCAGATCCCAAGGACGTGTGGCAAGGGTGAGCACAATTGAGATTGCCATTCGTGCAGAGGCCAAACGCTTTCTCGCCCATACGTTGGTCGTTCAACATCTTGAAGCTATCTGGGCAGGAACGATCGTCTTTCACTCTGAAGCAGACAACTTGCACAGACGGCAACGACCGAATGCACCGTCTCGTGGACGCAGCTATGGAACTTCTGGAGATCACAACGGAGCTCCTCTACCTGCAGGTGCAGTGCTGTCGCGAAAGAATCATGCCAACAAGACGACCAAGATGACACCCGGACCGACTTTCACTCGCCGAACGGTGACGCTGTACAATCCTCGCGAGGCGTCCTTGTTCAAGCTCAGTCGTCTTCGAGTTCCTCGCTACAGGCAAGTATTCAGTACGTTGAGCTTCGCTACCATGCTTGGACTTTTCATTGCAGTCCTTGTAGACCGAAGCATAGAGATCACACCGCTGGAGGTTCTTTTCTGGTTCTGGAGCATCGGCTACATGCTTGACGAGGTGGTCGGATTCACCGAACAAGGCTTCGGACTGTACATCTTGAGCTTTTGGAATGCCTTTGACTTGGGCATCTTGGGCCTCTTCGTCGGCTACTACTGTCTCCGGATCTACGGAGTTGTCATCGCCGAACAGGGAAAATATCGAATCGCCAGCCTTGCATACGACGTACTGGCTTCGACCGCGATCCTACTCTTCCCACGCTTGTTCAGTGTCCTCGACCACTACCGCTACTTCTCTCAGCTGCTCATCGCTTTCCGTCTGATGGCTCAGGATCTCATGGCCGTTTTGGTGCTGATTGTCATCTGCTGTTCGGGCTTCTTCGTCGCGTTGTCCTTGTCCTTCGCAGACGAGAAGACAGACGCTGGAGGCGTGGCCTATTCTCTGTTCCAGATTCTCATGGGCTTCACACCTGCTGTGTGGGACCGATGGGATGGATACAATCTGCTGGGCAAAGCCATCATGTCGATCTTCCTGACAATTTGTCACTTCCTCATCGTGACAATCCTGATCACAGTCCTGACCAACAGCTTCATGGCTATTGTGAAGAACGCCGAGGAAGAGCATCAATTCCTTTTCGCGATCAACACAATCTCCATGGTCAAGTCGGATGCTCTCTTCAGCTACGTGGCGCCTACAAACATCATCGGCTGGGCTCTCAGCCCTTTTCGATTCCTGATGCCGTTACGGCAATACGTCCGACTGAATCGGACCATCATCAAGGCCACGCACTTTCCCATCCTTTTAGTGATATTCTCATACGAACGCATGATCATGGCAAGAACTGGATATGCACCGACGGAACTCATCGAAAGGACACACATCCATCAGAAGCAGCCTGCGGCTTTCAGCAAGGCGCCAGAGCTTTACACTCCAAATCATCGCCTGCGAGAGCCTTCGGTCATCAGCTTTCGCAAGGATCGAGCTCTCGATGAGGTCTTCCGACGGCCTTTCCGAGGTGACACGGTCCGCACCACGACTCGAGAAATGGAGCAGGACGGCCCTACCGCGGTCGACAAATGGATGCATCATGCTGACATTGAAGGTGGTGCCAGTCCTCCAATGGAACAACCTCGAAGTGTATTGGAGCGACTTGAGCATCGAAGGCCAACTTTCAAACGAGCCTCCACTGCGGACAGACTCAAAATGATGCAGTCTAGGGATTTCTCCACTGCCACAAAGAGCGTTGCTAGTGATGGCGAAAGACGTGGATTCTCGTCCCTTCGACGGCCATTCATGATCGAGGAGGAGTCTGAGACCATGGACAACAGCACTGCGACTCTTCCACAGGATACCGAGGCGGATGGTGACGATGAGATCAACGACGAGTCGGACAGCCATACCCCTGGAATGGGCGAAAGTGCCATCTCAAGACAGAACAGGACGCCTGCCGACGATAGCGAATCTGAGTTCTTCCAGACTCCTACTGGCAGCGGCGCCCCAATCTTGAACCTATCCCACGCTGCTCGTGCCCGACTGCAAGCTTCGCCGGATATGCCCAGGCCTGGCCATGGCATCACACACCATTATAACAAGCAGCCACGCACGCATCACAAACGACAGGCTTCGGGTGGCACCATGATATTTGCTCCTCAAGTCGATTACGATTCTTCCGTCTCCAATCCGAAACGTAATGCCCGAACTGCAACTTCCAGGAATGCCAGCGGTGGAAACACTGGGACTGCTACACCAGCACGAACCCTCATGGCCGGATCAAGTACACCACTGCGAAAGTTGGCGCCGCAAGTCAAGTCCCGGCCGATCGCTCCAAACCGTCAACAGACAGCGCCAACATCCATGGGTATTAAATTCATGGATACTCCTCGACAAGCTCACCGCAATCCATCCTTCAATGCCCGCGCTCTTGACCTCGCCAGCGAAATCGGCGACAACAAATGGGGTCCCTCGGGCGGCGGCATCGACGCAGGAGGCATCTCCGGCTTCCCAGCTTCATTCTCCGAGCAGATGATGCGGGAACGCGACTTGCAGCGGAGGAAAGAGGAAGATCGACGACGCACCGAAGATGAAGAGAAGGGCATGGTGAATCGTATCATGCTGGCGAGAATGCATACGCTTGAGGAAGGCTTTCGTGAGGTGCTCAAGGAGATCAAAGACATGACGCAGAATGCAAATAGTGGTTCACGAAGGGACAGTGAGGCCGCTGACTCGGGCGCTGGATCGCAGCCGATGGGAATCGGTGCGGGTCGACACAGCAAACCTCCCAGGCCGAAACTCGACCCCGCGGTGACGGGCAGTTTTGGACCCAGTGGAAGTGGTTGGCAGGCGCCCAAGACACCGATTGGGAGGATTGGTGGCAACGATGCCAAGTCGAGGAAGAGTCCCCGAAAGACTGCGGTCAGGACCGGGAAGAAGGATAGGCCGCTTAGTGGAGATGCGAAGACTGCTTCTACGAGTGAAGGAGATTTCCCGACGCAGCAATTGGCGACACAGGCGCTGGCGAGAGAGCAGATGGCGGCGGGCGGAGAGACGGCGTCGCCGGACTCGGTGCAGTCTGTGATTGAGATTGGACGGGATCATGATGGGACGGCCGCTGGTGCTGTGGGAGGATTGTCGACGGCTGTTACGGATGAGGAGTTGATCGATCAGAGGAGTAAGGATGATCGGGAGTAATCTTGGGATCTGGTTTTTGTTGCATATTTGAGTCTTTTGACCAGGCGAGGGGATGATTTGGACATGCATAAGGGTTCGTGCGAGGAGTGAGCATTATGCATTGGCATGGCGGCATTGATTATCAGCAGTGTTCTGGCTACATATTATTAGTGATTGAGTGTATGGATGAATCTCAAATCGACAGCGAGCACTCATGTCTGATCTCCATTCCACTATTATCGAATAACTAGATCAATGCAATTCATTCGTAAAACGATAGCCTCATTGCAGCAAAGACGCAGTCCCTCATGTCCCAATGCTTTCCCTCCAGGTCCGGTGTCCTTGCAACGTCTGTCATTCGTCATGCATCATCAAATCCCACCGCCTAAAGGTCGAGTTAGCGATGAACATGCCATGAGATGTATAAGATGACCATACCAGACCGGTGGCCGGGCTCAACGTGAAAGGTGCCTTGGTTCGCCTTCCTAGCAGTGTCTTGCCGGTAGCGTACGGCCAGGTAGGATCCGACGAGAGCCGCCGTGCTGAAGACCATTGTGCTTGTTCGGCTAAGCAAGATGTCAGCGTCGGGTAAGATAGGAAGACATCTCTCGTGTATCAAAGACCACAACGCAATTGTCCAAGCAGCGTCTCCAGTGGCCATGTAGTCGCCGAGAAAGGCGGTCAGGCAACTCACTTTACGTATCGTTCCCACGCCATGTTCGATGTATATGTATTGCGTGGATGATCTTCGAGGATGAGGTTCCAGGGACGGCTTGTATGTCAAGATTGAAAGAACAACGATGCAGTTGATGCGCCTCAATGACCCGCTCGTCGGTGCATAGATGCCCAGGCGGTATGAGGACGGGCGGAGAGCTCGTGGACGCCAAACCCCAGAAACCCCGCGTTCTCCTCCCAGGCAGCAAGTGCCACATTCACTTCATGGTCCGTGCGGTCAATCTACGTCACTCTTCAAGGCTGCAAGAACCGAAGAATCGCAACGAATCTGGAAGGCATCAACAACAACAACACGCCGATCATCACCACTGCGAGTCAACACGAACCACCACCAGAACACTCCCCTAAACCACGACAATGGCCTCCGGCTCCGCTCCCGCGACACCGCTCCTGTACTCCTGCATCGCCTACAACTCCACCATCCTCGCCGAACACACCACGAGCGCGATCTCCGGAACCTCAAACCTCGCCTCAATCATCCTCCCCAAAATCTCGCACGACTCCGCGCAAAAACTCACATACACGCATAATGACAACTTCATCCACTACATCGCGGACGCCGCTCCCAGCTCCGCCTCTCCCGACAACCTCTCCGGCGCAGGCCTCACATATCTGGTCGTAGCAAAAGCAGACCTTGGACGACGTGTACCGTTCGGATATCTCGTGGAGATCAAGAAGCGATTTCTGTCGAGCTTCAACCCGGAGAGTACGAGTTTCAGCTCATTACCCGCGTATGGCGCCGCAGCATTCAACACCCAAATGCGCCAATTGATGGTGGAGTACGGCACGACAAAGGCGGGACAGGACGATGCGTTCAAGAATGTGCAGAATGAGATTGATAACGTGCGGGGAATCATGACGGAGAATATCGAGCGGGTGCTGGAGAGAGGCGAGAGGATTGACCTTTTGGTGGACAAGACGGATCGGTTGGGTGGCAGTGCGCGAGACTTTAGGGTGAGAAGTCGTGGATTGAGGAGGAGGATGTGGTGGAAGAACGTCAAGCTGATGGTGCTGTTGACCGTGGTGGTCATCTTTCTACTGTACTTAATGGTCGGCTTTGGATGTGGTCTTCCAGGTGAGTCGTATCCTCGAGAGTTAATTCGAGACTTGTACTAACGTGACAACAGCATGGGGAAGATGCATTCACAAAGGTTGAGCGGCTATGGTTCGACCATCAACCTCAATGAGACTCTGGCGTTCCCCGGATAATGCAACCAGATTAACGCGTTTTTTGAGCAAGCAGATTGATACCAACTTCGTTGAACAGTAATTCGAAACACATCAAACACTTACGGCTTTCCACTTGCGGTGTTCATCAAATCTCTCTCCTCAATCTCCGCCAGCATATCAATGAAGCCTTCATGCCCATCCGCTGCCTTCTTCTTGAAGCCTTCCATGTTATCACGCATCCATTGCACGTCTCCGCCAGCAGGTGGTATTGGAAAGCCTGCTTCATAACCACCTTGCAAACCTCCCACTGAAGACAGAAGCGTCAGCAAAGCCTCGATCTCCATCCACCCTATATCTCACTTACTGATAATAAAGCTCTGCAACTCAAACTCCCTCCCACCCATCTCTGACTGCACAACCTTCTCCCACGCCTCCACCACCTGCTTACTCAAATCATCCCAATCCGCCTGCGTCCTCGAGGGTCCAACGCGGACATTGGCAAAGATGTGATTTCCTTGATGTCGTTTGCCACCGACATAGGTCCTCTGCTTGGAGACGTCCGTGTACTTGACGTTGACGAACAGCCGAGGCGTTGTGAACTTGGTGCTGTGGATGCGGGTTATGGCTTCGGCGAGTGCGTCTTGTTGAGACTCGCTTAGGGTTATGACAGTGCGGACGTCGTACTCGGGCATGTTGGCGGTGTTTCGTGAGATAGTAGTAGTCTTCGATACGTTCGGGCGAGCAACTGCTTCTTGAAGACGTTGATGTCGAGGAGAGCTCCTCGGGCCGGGCAAATGGAGTTCAAGGGAAGCTCTATAAATCGATATTACATTATACTTCGAGCCTGCCGTACAGTCTACCTACCGCCGTCTACCTAGCAATAAATATTGAGCGTACTACACACTTCTGCGCGTTTGTAGCAGTCTAGTTGTAGTAGTATCCAAGTAATCAATAGTTCTACTATCGTTCTCTGGCTTAGACCGTGCAATCTGATCCTTCGTACAGGTAAGCACATTAATGAGCTTGTTCCTGCGGTCTCGGGTGCGTCAATCTTTATTGCGAGCGTTTTAACACTAGTAATAAGCCGGGGTAGAACTAGTGCGATCTCGAACGTCACTTCTCACGTTTTCTGATTTCAGCCACACCAGCTGCCCTTGCCCCAGGAAACTCTCGTCTCTTCCACGAACAAATTGATGGCAACCTCATTACGGGACACTCTGCTCGCTGGAATTGCCAAGGAACGAGTCACGGAGCAAACACCTCCGACTGCCGGAGATGAGCTAGACGCCGACAGATGTGTGCCGCTGCACAATGTCTTGACACTTTACGGCTGGGTATCTTCCGGCAAGAAGATCTCAGAATTGAGAAAACGAACATGGTGGAGTACACACGGGACGCCTGAGTTGGAAAAGATAATACGACCAAAGTTGCGACGGTATCTGTCCAAGATCTTCGAAGTGCCAAATTACAACTTCTTCTACCACGTTTCCGGTCTGGCGTCTCCGAAGCACATGCTACAGCTAGCGGATGTGCTTGAAGATGAGGACCATGCCCAAGTCCGAGGGGAGAAATACCGATATGTGATCCTTTACAAGACTTCAGAACAGTTGGTCTCGCAACCAGCCGGAATCGTGTTCGACCAGCAGACGAGCAAGGCGATTTTGATGCCGACGTACCATCATGTGTTTGACCTGAAAAATCCGGAGCTACCATGGCAGAATCTGGAGACCATTCTGAGCGCTTACATTGATATGATTGAGAGCGAGAAGGCGCTGGCGATCCACGACGAGGCTATCGTGGAGGATGCAACTGCGCAGCATGCAGGGAAGGGCGGAGATCTGGAGCGGAATAAGACTTTCGCAAGGTACTCCACGCGACCCTGGATTCTTCAGCCATATACTCTGGATGATCTCCATCAATGTCTGGACACATGGACGAAGCTTGTGAAAGTGATCGAGGAGAAAGCTGGTATCAAACGGAACGGAGAGATCGACCCGGAGGACGAGGCGCCATTAGCGTCGAGGACCGCGCTGAACGTCGCTGGGATTCCAAGAGGATTCGCTTACGAGATCTTGTCCCACGCTCGACAATCAGAAGTCTGGTTCGTCGCACCCGGC
Source organism: Zymoseptoria passerinii SP63 (assembly GCA_000223825.2). NCBI lineage: Eukaryota > Fungi > Ascomycota > Dothideomycetes > Mycosphaerellales > Mycosphaerellaceae > Zymoseptoria > Zymoseptoria passerinii. The sequence continues at coordinate 67,476 of AFIY01000830.1, read as the reverse complement.
CTACGATTACCCAAAGTCGAAGAGTTTCTGCAACAGCCGTTCAAAGATATCCTGAAACAATACCCGGAGGAGACAAAAGGCATGAAGGTTCCCTTCCTTTTCTTGCGATGTCCCGGTACAGTATCCGCAAAGGAAGCCAAATTCAGATATCCCTTCTCGACACTGGAATCTGTGCCCTGCGGCTTGTACCTGGATGCCTTCCCAAACGCACAAAATCCGTTCGAAGACGCATGCCGGCTAGTCTTACCCATTCGACTCAGCGACAAGAGACGCTACGCACGAACGTCCGACGGACGGCTTCTATTCAGAAGTCATAGCGATCTGTACCAGACGGGTATCAATCCCTTTGTCATGCGTCACGGTCCGAAGTTGGTTGCGGTATTGGACAACTGGAGGAAAAACGTGGAGCAGGGGCACTGGTCTGTCAATGAGAAGGGCGTCCAGGGAGGAATTGGGATCTGGAGGCAGGCGGAGACGAGGGAGCATTGGTGGCGCTATCAGAGCGACGCGCATCTGCTTATCTAGTGATCAGTGAAGGCATCTTCGTCAGCGGTAGTAGAGGCGGTATCTTCTCCAATGACTGAGCTCAGAATTTCCGCAGCCCGCAAAACCTTCCAATACAGGACAAGAGTGTGCATTGGACACGACTACGCCCCAGGAAAAAGCAAGGTATGAATCATGACATACCCATACTCCGTACGTATAGCAGCGAGAACGTCCGGAGGTCAGAGTCATCCGCAATCAGTCGCCTTTTGGCCGTCCCACCTTTACAGTTGGGATCACACTTGAACTCTACCGTGGCTTCCAACCGAGGGCAAGCGCTTAGTCCTCCGATGACTACAATTTATTAGGGACTAATTCTCTTCTGCCCATGGTTCTACGGAGGCACACCCTTTGGTCAAAGCAAAAGAATGACTTCACGCACTGTATTGGCAAAGACAGTAATAATGGCAGCCTGATCAATCTGGCGTCGTCTAACTACTTAAGTCGCGCAATTCCCCTGGCCATTCGACTTTGCACCGATCCTGACAGAAAATTCAGACTTGTAACGAACACTTCGCAACGAGCCGAAAGTCGAACTGCACCAGAGTGCCCAACAATTCGCAGGGAAGAGATCTTCGATCAATCAAAAATGGACGACAACATCTGGACCGACAGCGCCATGGAGGCCGCTAGGCACGCGGCTGATCAGTACATCAAGAGAGGTCTCAGACATGCCTACATACCGGTACTCTTGCTGCTGATAGTCTTCCCTATCATGGTCCGCGCGCTACCCGCTACTGCTCGGAACGCCATCGCGAACGCAACGCCACGCTACACTCTGTTGGTAGCCGGTACTTCAGCATTGGTGGCTAGCGGCCTGCTACACGACATCATGCGCGTTCTTATGTACACTGGCTTCCGGATTGGTGGACGGCAGATGCTGCCGCAAATTCTTCCGGAGACATGCTCGTCGCGAGGCAGGTAGAGGAAAGAAATGATGTGTGGCCTTGTGCGAAGGACGAAGTTCTCGAGGCTTGGAAAACAGGGAGCCTCGCGGCGGACGTACTATGGCAGAACATGCTGTGGTGGATGGTGCTTCAGGTAATCTGAGTCATCGGGTCTGGTTTCACAGCTACCTGGCTGTGTGGAATAGCGAAATCGAATCGAGGGAACGCTTGCAGTCTCGGGTGCTGTTCAAGCCAGGAGCGGGACTGGGTGGCAAGCACTACGTCGGGAAAAACGTCAAAGGCACAAGAGACCTCTTTCCATGCAAGTGTGTAGCGTCAAGTCATGCCTTGCCGTCAAGAGAGAAAAGTTCGCGGCCAGAGTCAACGCAACACGCCTCGTTCATCGACCAGACGAGGAATGTCAACGACGCCGATCCAGTCATTCCTTGGCGATGCTGAACTTTTGTTATCTGCTTTGCAAGAACACGGCCAATAAGGTCCGCGTCCGCCGCCAACTCGCAGGTATTGGTGCAAGATGTACGGTCTAGGATACGGAATCGAGGACGCCGAAGAGAATACCACGAAATTAATCAGCGACAAGGGAGGATCAGGTCGGCTTCACGGGCAGCGCTCCTCCTCCACCACCGCCTTGCCACCCCAAATATCGTCGCCAGCTCGACAAGATCTCCAAAGGTTTCCAAGCGATTGCAAATGCCGCAGGCCGCGGCAGCTTCACTTCCGGACTGGCCACTGAGCCCGACAACCTCGACGACACTGGCACCGACAGTTCAGCCCGAATCGGAGCGGCGATCGGACAGGGAGAGGTCGACATCCTCGAAGGCATCGGCAGAGCGGTTTTCAAGCATCAGTGGGATGAAACCTCGAACGGATTCCAGGCTGTTGCCAATGCAGCAAATTTGGGAAGCGCGACGTCGATGTTGACGACTGAGTTGGACAATCTTGATGTTGCCGGTACCAGTGGCTCGGCGCAAGTTGGAACTGCAATCGGACAGGGGGAGGTCGATATCCTCGAGGGAATTGGCAAGGCTGTGCCGTGATACGGAGGACGCTTTGACGATTTGAATGATTACGAGCGATGTTATGCTTGATGTTCCTGTTTCGGCGACGAGTCGGGCGTTCTTGCTGAGTTTAGTGCCCCTGTCGTGTATCATTAATGTTGATGTCCATGAATGTATACCCATCTTTCTACAGCAGACGGTGTACTCCAAGCTGCCAATGTCCGAATCGTGCGGTGCAGTTCGAGTAGACTGACTCAAGGAGGCAGCGGATGAAGCGACAAACTGTCGATACACATGCTGTAGTCTTGTACTCGATGAGTCGCGCAGAAGTTTAGGAGAAGCTCATTGTCCCAAGCCTGTTCATTCGTACTCGGGTTAAGTCAGCCTCGCGAATCTTGATCTACACTTACGTCCTGGATTCGATCGACTGTTTGGGGCTTGCGATACGGGATATGCCCCAGCATATCTTGCCGGTATCGAAACCCTTCCTTCCGGAATCCGCTCAAGCAGGAGGCAGCTAAAATAGTCCTCAACGAGACGGTGGAGCTGAGCAAGCAGTGCTAGCTTATGGAATCGAGCCACGCCTGTGTTGCTTCCTGCTTCGAGCGGGCAGCTATCGGCCTAGGAGGTGAATGAGCGTCAGAGTGAGGCCGTTGAACTACGAGAGGGACCAATAAAGCCACGTACCTTCTCCCCTACTCACATCCCAAGAATCGGCATCGCTTGCTCGCCTCATCACCACATCACAGCACATCACAGCCGTAACAACCATCACAAACCCACCCTCTCACACCCCAAAAGCACGCCTCCAACGCGCCCACACCACCCTGACAGCGGCAACAGCGGCAAAGCGTGACGGACCAAAGTCCAGCCGATCGCAGATCGCAGTTCGCCGCGGCCACTGCCGGAACGGTACATACCTCCAAAGTGGAAGAACCGACGACAGGGATGTGCTCCGGTACAAAAGGACAAAGACAATCGTTTCCCGAGTCCGAGGAGGGGAAGTGGGATGCATCATGTGCCTGCGTCTGGCATCGGCTGGAGCTTGTATGTATCTCAGGTACCTCTCGGTCCGAACGAAGACTTCTTTCTGGTTGTATTGTTGTTGTAGTTGGAAGTGTCGAATAGAGAGTCATGGACTGGAGAGATCGTGTCCGTGTTGTTGTGGACGAATCGACTCTGCTCCCGGAGTCGTTTTGCCGCCACTGTGTTCATTGTCAACGGCGAGGTGCCAATGATGGAGCTGAGAGGTACGTACCGTTCCCAAGACCAAGGCTAGGAAGCCCAGCAAACGATGGTTCGCACGTGGGATAGAGTGAGATATGTCTCGCAGCGGGAGGGGGATACGAAACGGTAGTTTGATTCACCTTAGATTGCACTTCACCATTGTGATATTGATGGAGGTGCGAGTTGTGAAAACAACCAATGTAACGAAGAATAGACTGTAAAATCTAATTAACAAAGATTGCCTGCCGATATAATCGTAGTGACACATCTCTAAACCTGGCAACGAACCGTTCTCGAACAAAAAACACCTCCTGAACCGAAGATCAAAAACTCCTCGAGGGCATCCAGCCCGAGCCAACCCCAAGAACGCAAACACAGGTATCCCCGCAAATCAAAAACTCCTCATTCCCCCAAGTTCCCCTGAAAGACCCGCAAGGAATACTCGCAAAAAGGGTATATGGCGACCTGATTCAAACCAGCAAATAACCACATCAAAAGAAAAACAACAACCGCCTGCTCGCTTTTTTTCCTGTTCGCCGACCGTGGCGGAATCATTCAAACACCTTCTATCCCATTTTGCCCGTTTCTCCCGGAAAGCAAATGCGAAACGCGGCGCATAGTGACTCATGCATCTTCTTCTCCGCCTCTGGGTTCGTTGATGCCCAGAAACGCTCTTCATCTATTCTTCTTCATTCTTCTCCTTCCAGTCAAAGACTCCTTCGCTTGCAAAGAAGCGGGAACCTGATTTCGTTTCGAGCGGATCTCCAGTGTGTATTCTGCCCGCTCATTGGGTATCGTCTCGCGAAAGTGGCAAGAAACATTCCGCATGTGAAAGTCCTGGTGACTGCGCCACCAAAATACATGACTCTCGATTCCAGGCAGCAGCGACCCTACGCACTGGGATTGCGCAGGATATCCTCGCAATTAGCATCGAATCGCATGCTCCACAAGCGCATACCAGTCATCACCTTCTCGGTACGGGCCAACTCGCGATCCCGGCCAAAGATCGAATCAACAAACTCGCAGCCGCTGTTCTTGCCCATCGTGACGTTCTTCGCGTTGCCACTCTCCTTCTTCGCCGCCTTCCACATGTAGTTCTCGCAGATCTTCAACAGTTTGTTAAAGCGTTGCCAGAGTCGTTCGCCGGAATCGAGGAACTCTTCCACCATATCCCGAGAGGTGGTCGATCGGACTCGTGGCAGGCAGTCTTCGGCGCGCTTGACTTTGTGCGCGAGTTGTATTAGTAGCAGCCAGAGTTCGCCGGCGACTTCGGACATGGGTGTCGCAGGCCCGTAGAAGTAGACGGTCCAGTCGTAGATCCACTTGCCGAGGGAGTTGGCATCGAAAACACTTCCGAGGAGGAGGATGGGTTCCTCGGTTGGATCCCAATTTTTGTAGGAGTAGCCTGCTGGAATGCCGGCGCGACGCGCATCTGCTTCAGTAGCCTTGACCGGTGGCGACTTGGTGGCTGTGCTGGGCCGAGGGCGAGGTGGCGGGACGCTGGGTTTGGTTGCGTAGGACGCTCGTCGAGGATGGGCGTGCTTGGATGGAGTTTCCGCTGCCGCTGCTGTGTAGATGGGAACCTGATCGCGGTGTAGATGATCAGTTCGCGGGTCGTAATGATAGTAACTTGTTCGATTGTAAGGCGGCGGCCGCTGCTCATACTGTTCGTAGCGCGGCAGCTCCTCGTGCGACCGGTCGTAGTAATAATCGTCGCCGACGTACTCGTACTGCGGTCGCGACGAGTAGTGCTTGCTATTCGTCGAGTACTTGCGCTGCTTGGTCTTGTGGGCGGACGAGTCCTTTGTTGGCACGCGATAGTATCGCGTGCTTTCGCGTTTGCGATCAGAGCCACTTACATAGTCGTTGGTGCGCGGTAGCGGCGTCGTGTGCGCAGACGTGTGATAAGTGGGCTCCGGTGTCGCATAATGGGACGTTCGCCGCGGAGTGGTTGTGTATGTGTAGGTATATGTGGTCGCATCACCGCCTGCGGTCGCTCGTCGGGTATGTCCTTTTGATGGAATCGCGGACGGGTAGTTGAATTGTCGCGGCGAGTAGTACGCGTATGCGCCGGATGTCGGTGTCGTCTGCGGCGGCGGCGTGCGATAGCTGCCGAACGAGGCAAAGTTGTGTGGAGGCATCGGATAGCCTGCTGTCTGGAATGTTGCCATCGAGGGCGAGGCTTCCAGACGCGCCTCGTGGGGTGTGTATCGTGGTAATCGATGAGTGCGATCGGGTTTCCCGTCCAGCGTTGGGACGTCGCTTAATCCGGACCGTGCGGTCGACAATGAGGCAATGGCGGACGAGAGGAGGAGGTCGATCGAGTCCCGGCTTGTCTTTGTCCGTACATTGAGATGTCGTAGTGGTGATGTATGTCTGAATCGAGATGTCGGAGGTCTCGGATAGAAACCTCGTCGGTGAGATGGTAGTGTTGGGGTCGCTGAGTGCAGTCGTCTTAGTAATGTCTCGCGGCCTGGGCGTACTCTGGAAGATTTGGTAGAAGAGGAGAGAAAGCAGGCAGAGAGGTTGGGTGGAGCGAGCGGGTAAAGCGAGGTAATTCTATTGCGCGAGCGTCTCGGAGGACGGAGCGAGGCTGATCCCAGACGAATTCTCCTAGCGGCAACGGCTACGGCAGGGCAAGGGGGGACTCTGGGCCGGAAACGTGGCTCAGCCACAGCGAGCACGATGATCAGGGGGAAACGCAGCGATCTCTGGGCGGAATTGGAAATCGTCGACGAGTCAGTTATATGGAAGCCCCTGTGTGTGAGTGAGAGAGCAGAATAGCGCGGCGTGAAGTGTGAGTCGCACGGCACGGCTGCTCGTTTTAAAATAAGGCAGCCCGCAGACGGAACGGGGCAGGGCATGGTTGCAGCCCAACTCAACGGATGCCGAAGCTGGGATCATGCTTGCTCGTAGCGAGCCTTACAGAAGCACGTCGCCAGCCACTCTGCTGCAATTGAGAGGAGTGTGTGACGAGCTCGACGAGAGGAGACGCTGCCATTTCACACCACGACTGCGGAGCCACTCTCTCTCTCTCTCTCTCTCGCAGTACGAAGTAGCACCAATCGGTGGGTACTATTATCAATACGGACGGCCTTTCGTCAGCTGCTGCTGGTGGCTACGTCGACCATCTCACCTCAACAAATCGTTCAGGGCGAATACGGACGGAGGTGCCACCGCCTGGTCTATAGTCGTCCGTGCTGCGATGTCTGGGATAGCCATGCCGTCGATGACCCGCCAAATGCACGGAAAAATAACGCCCGCGCTATATTCCAACTTCTGTCAGATCTATGTCCTCGTCGTGTGCGTTCCCAGCGTGCCGAAGGACGGGAGCGGCATGCCTAGCAGTTCATGCCAGCTCACATCATCCGTCACTTCGTCCAGGACCAATTGGAGGTGTGCCTGCAGAGCGGCAATGGAGTAGCGTAGCTGCCATGCACCCATCACTGCATGCGGCGTGCAGCTCTTGCTGATGCGACCATCTTGCCGCCCTGTGCTCTGACCGAATGTCTTCCAGAAGGTCACCGGTGATCCTCCAATCTCATCACAAAAGTCGATGTCTTTTTTTTCATGTCGTCTGTCAGTGTCAGGCTGTCAGCAACTATGATCTGATCTGATCCTTGGAACAACCAGAAATTCGATCACATCCGGGCCGTATCCTTCATCCCGGCTTGAAATTTGTCGTGCAGAGATTTCTTCAAGCCAGCTGAAGTTTCTGCACTGCTGCTGCTCTCGGACCTGTCACTGGCGGACGCTCGCACAAACAAGGCTTGAAGGCAGACCTCTCCGCCGCTGGCAACGACATCCAAGCAGATGATTCGTAGCAAAAGGAAGCGAGGGCAGCCAACGAACAACACATCCAGCGCACCTTTCAGTTAGCGGGCCGCCCCACCTCCCCCTGATTGGCTACGGATGATCGCCCACCGTTGGAAATCCTACCCAAACCTCGTCCTGCCAAGTATACCGTCCATTGTTTTCTCAACGTCTGCTCTCGTCCAACTAGGCGGTGACCACCGTGCTGCTCTTGCACGAGAGCGGTGGCATCGATGGGTGAGAATCTCTACTTGCGTGTATTCACCGCGGACCATTCACTCCATGAACATCTTTCGCTTGAGCTACTGTGAGTGGGAAAGCTCGGTTTCAGACTGGTACGACCGATCATGCCACTATCCGTGTCATCAGCAAGACGACCGACATCTGCGCCACAGCTTCCCAGGCAGTGGATTCAGTCCTCAACTGTGTTCACCGCTGTCTAGACACGAACCACGGACACAGGCGAGCCTCCTGCCTGGGACAAAGCAGGGCAGCGAGGCCACTGAGTAATGCCCACTGTCGGCGTTCATCCCACCGGCTACTCGCGTCCTGTCATTTCTGATCCCGTCCACGACTACGATCAACTCATCATCCTCCTGTCATTTTCTCCAAACCACCCCGCCACGCTGCAGCGGCGTTCTCCATCACCTGAACCAGCATCCTGCAGTGGACCGCCGCCGCGAACCCACCTCTCCGTCTTTCCGTACGACCTGATCACTTGGTGTGCGTCTGGCGCAGATGAACCGCGGTGAAGCAGCAAGCCGTGTTCGTGGTTCGTTTGAGCAACGCGAATGAGGTTCTGGCCGTCGGCATCGCGCGACAGCGACGGAAAGGTGCATGAGCGTGTGATCATTCCGACAGGTGAGGTGCCCTTTCTTTCCATGCATGTCGTAATGTTGATTTGTGTGCTCTTGTGCGTTGCGTGGCGCGGGGTCTGGATTCCTTGTCACGCCCACCATTATCGAGGAGGTTACTACAACTGGCTTCCAACATACCGCATTGGCCAATGTCAATGTTTCCACCGGTCCAGCCGATCAACGATGAATTCCTCGCCAAGGTAAGGTAAGTTTCTTTCTCATCGTCTCCGATTTGATCATGCTACATCGACCACCAATGCCCTCGTGTTGCACAACTCCCCACAGCTGATGCAGGGCCCAACTCGCTTCCGATCAATGGCATCAAAAATGGCTGGTCCAATATCCACTGATCAACGCCCACGCGGAAAAGACTAACGAAAGACCTCATCCACTCTTTGTACTCCCGCACCATTCCTTTGTTTCCCCACGCTGGTTCAGGCCTTGTGCATCGCGGAGACGGTCGATAGAGTCGGACGTCAGGTGCTCTGATGCGGCTCTGACGATGCACTTCCTGGCGCTGAATGCCAAGGTTACAACGAACGAACAGGGCAAGTCAGCACGCCAAAGTTGTGAGTATTTCCAGTCAGCAGCTAATTTTTATCCCAGAGGTTTTGCTCTCACATTCATAGCGAGAGTCCTTTGTTGCAATGCATGTCTCATCCAACACCATTGAGCTAGCAATGGACCGAAGCAAGACGTAGAGAATTGATTCATCCAAATCGTGCAGATGAGCATCGAATGTGCATTACAGAATGTCCTGAGATCCGTCTCGTGAGTATGACAGACCTGCATGTGTCATCTTCCTGTCTCTAGTCTCTTCATGCTTTGTTCTGCAAAAGACGTTACCAGGAACGGCCTCTTCGCAATTGCGCAGAACAAAGCACGTCCTCACCATGCCATCGATACTACTGCTCTCAGTCACACATTGGAGCCTCTCCAAAAGAACACAGCCACTACTGTGCAATCAATATGACCCGCGTGTCGTTCGCTGCCAGCATGACACCCAGTGGAGCAGCCTCGACTCGCGACGACCATGCAGAAGACGACATATCCCACTCTCCGCGAGGTCCACTACGGGTGGTGAACGATTCCAACCAGAAGCACAAACCACACAAACTCGATCTACAACATAACACTCCACCCGAGAGCGCTGAACGCCGACAATCGTCCCGTCAAGACTCTCCCGGCCTCGGCCTAAACCCCACGCAAGCCGACCAACTCCTCGACCTCATGATCAAAGTGCGCCTAATGCCCGTAGCGCTCGCTCTCAAACGCTCCAAGTCCATCGACGACATCCGTCGCGCCCTGGCAGAAGCCTACGCCGTCCACAAATACGCCGAATCATGTCACGCCAGTGAAGCGATTGTAGCGAGATGTTGCTACTACATCGCCGTCGGCGAACACGGCGTCAACGGCAACGTCAACCACCGAAGCCGGACCATGCTGTGGTTCGAGCGAGCTTTGGCCGCGCATGATGTTTACGACGAGAGCATTTGGGCGCAGGACTGGATTAATTACTACGAAGACTTGACGCTCCACCCGGATCGGAGCGAGGAGTCGAGGAGGAAGTTGAAGTCTAGCTTTGGTTCCGCGCGCGATAGAGTCAGGGCTGCGAAGGCTCAGCCGTATTCGGGCACAGGCGGTATGCGCCACACTGAACTGCTCGCCGAGCCGGAGTCAGGTGTGTTGATCCTCACGCCCGTGAGCAAGCGCTTCTCGCTGGACGACTATGAGTCGCCTTCCGCCGAATTGGACACCATCGAAGACGACTACAACACCGACTCGCCGACTTCCTCGCTCGAACCCTCTGGCGAACGCATCCCTTCCTTCTCCAGCGACGAGAGCGATCGCAGTTCCTCCTCCACATGCAAAAGTCTCACCACCGGCACAACAGCTGCCCAGTCCGTCGCTTTCTCCAGTCTGGACTATGATCCTCAGCAGCACACCCCGCCGACCAGTCGCAACGTTGGTGTGTCCCTCGATGAGGGAGCCGAACGCGCGTTGTCGCCGAAGACGCCGTCGAAAGCTGAGAGGCCGGGTTCATCGTCTTCGATGGCTACTGCGGTTGCGGAGGCTGAGGAGAGAGATGAGGAGGCTGTGGGGTTGCTTGGTCGGAGGGGACTGGAGAGGAAGTCGATTCATGATGGTTTGAAGAATGCGGCGAGGAAGTTGTCGTTCTCGCTCGAGGGCGCGGAGGAAGTGGTGAAGGAGGAGGAACGTAGGGCAAGCGTTGGGGAGACGTGGTAGTGTATAGTCTGGACATGTTTGTAGAGTAGATTTCTTGGGATTTAGGCACTGTAAAATCAATGAAAGCCATTCTGTGTTGGGAAGATCTCGATTCGAACTTGCTGCATTGCTCGACCAGTCGTCCATCCAAGTGGACACCACATCTCCCCTTGACCACCTTGGCGATGCTGGGGCCGACGTGGTGGTAGATGGCATGGTAGGTGGAGGAAGAAACGGAGAGCGTGAGATCCATCGGGCTGCCCATCCAGGTCAGCCCTGCGAGGTCGGATCGAGGGGCATTACACATTGAGCTAAAAAGTTTAGGGGCCTGCCACCATCACCAACATATCAACATATCTCACCGACTCTCACCTTACTCCCAAACAACGCCCTCCTCATTCATCACAAAATACAAACACCACCATGGTCGCAGGATCCTGCCTCATCACCGGCGGAACGGGCTATATCGGCTCCTTCACAGCTCTCGCCCTCCTCGAAGCCGACTACAAAGTCGTCATCGTCGACAACCTCTACAACTCCTCCGACGAAGTCCTCAACCGCATTGAACTGATCTGCGGCAAACGCCCAGAATACGCCCAATGCGACATCACCAACGAGAAAGCCCTCGACGAGGTCTTCGCCGCACACCCGGATATTGACAATGTCATCCACTTCGCCGCCCTCAAAGCGGTGGGTGAATCCGGCGAGATTCCCCTCGACTACTACCACGTCAACGTCTACGGCACCCTCTGCCTCCTCCGCTCCATGCAGAAACACAACGTCACCAACATCGTCTTCTCCTCTTCCGCCACTGTGTATGGTGACGCGACTCGCTTCCCGGACATGATCCCTATTCCTGAACATTGTCCGCTGGGACCGACGAACCCATACGGCAGCACCAAGTTCACCGTCGAAATGATGATCACGGACTACATCAACGCGGAACGTTCCAATGCGAAAAAGGCGGGCAAGGACAGCGAGAAATTCAACGCCGCGCTGCTGCGATACTTCAACCCAGCGGGAAGCCATCCTAGCGGTGTCATGGGTGAAGATCCTCAAGGCGTGCCATACAATCTCCTCCCATTGCTGGCACAAGTCGCCGTCGGCAAGCGGGAGAAGTTGCTCGTATTCGGAGATGGTGAGCCCAATTCCTCAAATCCCCCTTGCCATTGAAACCACGCCCACTGACACGCATTGGCATCTAGACTACGACAGCAAAGACGGCACCGCCATCCGCGACTACATCCACATCCTCGACCTCGCCCGCGGTCACCTCGTCGCGCTCAACCACCTCCGCTCCCACCACCCGGGCGTCCGCGCCTGGAACCTCGGAACCGGAAAAGGCAGCACCGTCTTCGAAATGATCAACGCCTTCAGCACCGCCGTGGGTCGCAAACTTCCCTACGAAGTCGTCGGTCGGAGGGCGGGAGATGTGCTCAATTTGACGGCGAATGCGACGCGGGCGAACGAGGAGTTGGGGTGGAAGACGGAGTTGACACTGGAGGATGCGTGTCGGGATTTGTGGCGGTGGACGGAGAATAATCCGCAGGGGTATAGGCAGCAGCCGCCGAAGGAGTTTGTTGAGGCTTTGAAGAGGAAATAGATCCGAGGATGTTAGGGATTGGAAGTGGAGGGTGGAGATAACGGGATAGCATTGGAAAGCAGAAGGAATTTGCGAAAATCAAATGGGATAGATACGCTGACTGGCAGCGTGTATATACTGAATAAAGAGCGTAGATAGTTGGTTGGCGCATATAAATCACAAAAGCATCGCGAGAGCATATCATCCGGCTTGTTGAAAGTGTTGTGCCGGAGTTCGTTGAGTGTGGCTCCAAAAGAACCCATTCCCATGCCTCCCTCATGGCATCTCCTCTTGACTCGCCGGCCTCTCGACTCGGCAAGATACTTGAAGCCAACTTCCTGGCTTGAAGACTCAATCTGTGAGTCCACGGCAGTAGTCACCGCGCAAAGCACTTCCTGCTTTAACCCGTGTCAGCCAACAAGGGTAAAGGTGCATCTTCGCACCTTGATCAAAGACGAAAGCCGTCTTTGATAATGAGAACAAGCGTCTCAAAAGTCTCATCACAAGACTTTAGCACATTTCGTGCTGGGGGAAAAAAAGAAAAGAAATGCCCAGATCAATCTGGTCATGCCTCTCCCTCCTCGCCTCCACATCCTCAACCACCAACAACCGGCTCCCGCCCCTCCTTCAATGGCTTATAGATCCTCGTCCACAACTCATTCGCCTCCCCAATCGTATACCCCAACTCCACCAAATGCATCCCGGCCCCCTCCCCACCCGCCATACCTTCCAACTGCGAAATCACATGATCCAACCCCAGCGCCTTCCCAATGGCCTGCGTGCCCGTGGCGTCGAGATCCACGTGCACGATGTGGACGTGGAAATGATAGTACGTCGGTTGATAGTGGACGTAGAATTTCAACATGTCGCCTTCGACGGAGGGGTACAAGGACGTCAGGGTGGTGGTGAGAGTCGAGCAGAGGTGGCGGAGCCAGGGCACGTGGCGTTTTTGGAGGTCGCGTACGCTCCAGATGTCGCGGCGGGTGGGGAGGGCGAGGAGGTGGAGGGAGGAGAGGGTTTGGCGGTCCCAGTTGAGATCTGGGAGGAGGAGGAAGTCGTCGTCGTCGTCGTCGTCGTCGTCGGAGGAGGAGGAGGAGGAGCGGTAGAGGACGTTTTCTTGTTCTTTGAGGCCGTCGAGGATGTTGAAGACCCAGTTTAGACGGCCTTGGTCGCGGCAGAGGGACATGTAAGGACGGATGTATTGGGCGTAGATTTCGGGGGTTTCGAGGACGGAGCGGAGTTGTTGGGGGGAGTGTTTCTGGATGTGTTTCTCGGTGCAGGGGTAGATGAGGTTGAGTTTGAGGTCGGGTGGGGTGGGGTTGTCGGTTGTGGTGGAGGTCATGCTGTTGGTGAGGTACCAGCGGTAGATGTCGTTGTCGCCGAGGTTTTGGACGTGGGAGAGGAGGCGGGGGAAGGAGGTGAGGTAGGCTTCATCGGTGGAGAAGGCGCCGCGTTCGGCGATGAGGAGGGCGGGTTCGTTGCTGATTGTGCCTTGGAGGATGATGCGGCGGCCTTGGGAGTCGGTTTTGAGGAGATTGGTGAATTTGAAGCGGGTGATGAGGGAGTTGGCTGTCGTGTCTGCCATCTTGTCGGGTGTGATGCGATGGTGTGGAGGGCGTGAGTGGAGGTGAGGTTGAAGATCAAGTCAAGGTGAGCCTGCATTTCTCCGGGAAATAGAAAAATATCGCAAGAGTTGCTGCCTCAGGACTTAGATATTTTCGAGGCCCTCCAGAAACAGAACGACACGACTTCGTATTACCACGCACGGGACGAAGATCTACAAGAAAAAACTCAGCACCAAACTCAGCACCAAATTCAGCACCAAATTCAGCACCAGACTCATGCTTTTTGCCACATGGAAATTATTGAGGTCGCCCCACGACCATTGCGTCGGCGGGCAATGAGTTGATCTGTTATGCGCAAGATCAAATCATGTCTGTTCCGCTTCCTCTTCTTCAAGCACGGAAGAATCAGTGGTTCGCCCGTCTCGGCCCGTTCCGTCTTCAATGACCCGATCCAGCCGTAGCGTGTCGACTGGCACAAACAAACACGAAAGCGGCTTTCTGACTGACTTCACCACTTCACTTACTTGGTGGAATGGAATGTTGCGAGACGAGACGGATGCAAACGGAACAACATCTCGAACATGCTCACATTGAACATCACCCACTCGGCGCGCACATCTTCTCTTCGCATCCTCCATGCGCAAAGACTCTTCCTGACATTCACCCGCGCATAACATCGCAAGGAACTCCCGTCACCCGTCACCCGTCACCCTCACCCTCACCCTCACCAACGCCATTGGTGTCGTGCACTTCACTTCCTCCACCCGAGAAGAAAGAAAAAAACATCTTTCCTATTGTCAGACGAAAACCTCGACAATCAGAAGGAAGCGCCGCCTGGGCCGTGCTCAAGCTCAATAACTTCATACCACCAGCTCGACCAATTCTGCTTCTCTTCTTCCACTTCCACACCAAAACACCAACATACCAACACACCAACCACCGCATATTGTCTGCCACTTCTTGGCCATCACCACACCGACTGTGCCGTATTGCTTCGACACCACCTACCTGACCGCACTTGTGCCAATTGAAGAATCCCGCACCGCACATCGTCTGCAGCACTTCACCATCTCACCGCACAGTCACAAGCCTTTCCCGACTTCATCGACATCACTCGCAGCGCCGTACCAACTTCATCTCTCGACAGCTTCAGACTCCCACGCCGTCATCACACACAGCACGCCACTCTTCTCTACACCGACTTCATCTCTCGACAGCTTCAGACTCCCACGCCGTCATCACACACAGCACGCCACTCTTCTCTACACCGACTTCATCTCTCGACAGCTTCAGACTCCCACGCCGTCATCACACACAGCACGCCACTCTTCTCTACACCGACTCCATCACCGACATGGCCACTCCTCGAGTCACACGTTCTCGCGCCTCCGCTACACCGCAGCCACAGCCCCTCGAGGCCGCACAGCACCGCCCAAATTTCTCGTACGGTACCCGCGGTCCAGCTGCTCCCAATGCCCAAGTCGCAAATGATGAGGCAAATTTTGACAACGTCTTCCAAAGCAGTCGCGACTCTCCACAGCCCGAACCAGTGACCCAGCCACGCCGTCGCAAGACCAAGCAGCAAGACAGCATGGAGCCAGAGAGCGATATCGACCTGCGGCCAATCACCAGACTTGGAGCTCCTACACTTTACGAGGACGGAGAGCAGAGGCCACCTCCCCGCCCGCCCGTTCCGATGTTCGCTGCCGCCACCCGTCTCCAAACCGCTCGCCGTTTTGAGACCGCTGCCGCCCCTCCCATTGGCACAGCTCCCGTGGATCCAACCGGAGATGTCCAGCCGTGGTCGGTCACCGTCTTCCTTCACGCCGTTCCACGCTGGGTGAGGGAGGCCAGCTTCGCCCGTCTCTCTCTGGCCGCTCTCCTCTCCGTCATCATCATCCTGGGCACTCTCTCCGCCGCCATGCTCACAGCGACTCACCTCCCGCTGGGAGCACTTGGCCCCGCGCGCGACTCTCTCCTCAAGGACTTCCGGCGCTCTCTCGGCATTCCGAACTACGACATCCCTCCCAATAGCACGGTCATTGATATGCTCCTGTGGGATAAGCCAATTACACAGGAGGTGATCGCCCAGCAGGAGTATTGGAATAGGATGTTCTGGAACCTCCTGAAGGCGCAAAATCAGATCACCGGCGAAATGCACCGCGATCTCCATTTACAAAACGAGACGCTGAGCGAACTGGTTCGGATACTGCCCTCCATGATCGCTGTCGTTGAGAGAGACGGAAAGCTCGAGATCCCGGAAATCTTTTGGGATGCTCTCCTCGACAAGGTCGGTTCCGACGCTGCTTCGCCTCTCTGGGAGAACTTTCTGAGGCTCAACAATGGGTGGCTTCAAAACCAGACAAGTGCTATCATTGATGAGAAGTTGGACGACCTCCAGACCAAGCGCAAGCTCATCAATCGGGACGAATTCACGGCTATTTTGGACCGCAAGCAGGCCGACATCGACACTCACCTCACCTCCCAGCTGGACGCCTTCCGCACCAAGCTCCTCCACGACGCCCAGAAAGAGGTCCAGAGACAAGCCACCTTGATCCTCGAAAGCTCTCCCGCCTACAAAATCTCCCGCGCCCAGCTCTCTACTCTCGCCCTCACCAACCTGCTCATGAACATTAATGAAGCTCAGAAAGACGTCAATTGGCTCACGCGAGCTACAGATGCAGTGATCGACCCTCGATACACCTCCAAGACCCGCGACAACCGCAAGTACGAGACTTGGTACCAGTGGCTGTACATCAAGCTCATGCCTGCTGCTACCCCTGCCTACCCACCAGTCATGGCAATGCTCGGTTGGGACGAAGCGGGCCAGTGCTGGTGCACCTCAGTCAGCAAAGGCGAGACGGAAGCCGGTCAGCTGGGCATCAAGCTCGGTCACACCATCCTCCCATACAAGTTCTACATCGAACACGTCCCAGCCAGGGCTACCCTCGACATCGCATGTACGCCACGCGAATTTGAGGTCTGGGCCCAGATGAACTCGACCGAAGAAGTCAAGCGTGTGCACGACGCCATGATCAATGACGAATACTACTACCAGTACCCATCTCAGAACGGACCTTGTGGCAAACCTCCGCGTGGCGAGGATACCTGGGTCTGCATTCTCCGCGAGGACTACAGCATTCATCACCACAACCATATCCAGCATTGGGCTCTGCCAAACTCGCCGGGACTCAACATGACCACCAATCGCCTCGTGGTGCGAGCCAAGAACAACTGGGGCGCGGACCACACTTGCTTCTACCGCGTTCGCCTCACTGGTAAACAGATCAACAGTACCGATCCAGAGAGACCGATCCAGACACTCGAGCCCAAGGAGATCGACAACTCGTACATGATGAAGACCATCGGTGTCGACCGCTGGCAGTGATTGGAGAGCAAGAAGGCTCCGGAAGGACATGACTGGAAGTCAATGTGCAAGCATAGCGAGAGGTGTTTTACGGTCTGATTTTGCATAGCGAGGGAAATACCCATGGGTTTGATTGTGTTTTTGGAAAGAAGACTGCTGCAAGAGAGGCAAGCAAGAAGTTGAACATGTGCTGAGATGCGAGCTGGATAGGTTGGCTGTAGCAGTCAGTCGATGAAATGGGAATCAGAACCTCGATTCAAGTCTTCATTCTCCTCGCACCGTTCTCAATTCATGTCTTGCCATCGACGACTCGTGGAACTCCGCTGACAGAGCAACAGTGAATGTTTTCCCAACACCAGCGCAGCGCATGCCGCAATACGCCGAACCGCAAACAATCTCAAGTATGAGTCCTTCATCCATCCTCGATTTATTTGCGTTTTTCGTTCTGATGATGATCGATCATCGCTGATCTTGGAGAACACGTCAGGCGTCGACCTCTATGGTCATCAGAGAGGTCATAGCAACCTATTCACGGAAGCCATACCGAGAGTCGTCTCAAATCTGGCCCTTGGATATATACACAATCCCGCACCGCAGTAGCAACGAATTCTCTCCACAACAGCTTCGACATACCGTTCCTGATCAGCAACGCACCATTGACCCAAGCAAGAATCCTCCAACAGACCAACAACAAGCATCTCAACCTCAGGCCTACCCTCCACAATGGCCACCCAAGAACGAGACCTCACCGCCACCCCGCCGACCTCGACACAACCTACGATCCCGCCCGCGACATCCCCCAACCCCCCGCTCTCCACCACACCCCACCCAACCCAGCTGCTCCCCTCCTCACCAACCCCTCCCCCTTCTCCGACCTCTCCCCCGACTCCCACGGCCGACCCTGGTGGAAATCCGTCGTCTGCTACCAAATCTGGCCCATGTCCTTCCAAGACTCCAATGGCGACGGAATCGGCGACATCAGAGGCATCATCTCCCGACTGGACTATCTAAAGGACCTGGGCGTGGATGTGATTTGGCTGAGTCCAACGTATCAGAGTCCAATGGAGGACTGGGGCTACGACATCAGCGACTACGAAGCCATCCACGACCAATTCGGTACCTTGCAGGACATGGAGGATTTGATTCAGGAGGTACACGCCCGCGAAATGAAGATCCTGCTCGACCTCGTCATCACGCATACGTCCTCTTCCCACCCCTGGTTCCGGGAAAGCAGCACGTCCCGCACGAATCCCAAGGCGGACTGGTATACCTGGGCGGACAAGCGACCGGGCCACCAGATTGGAGATGAGACGGTCGAGGAGCCGACGAATTGGCGGGCGGCGTTTGGAGGGAGTGCGTGGACGTGGGTGGAAGCGAGACAGCAGTATTATATCCATTTGTTCTTGGAGAGTCAGCCGGATTTGAATTGGGAGTGTAGAGAGGCGAGGGAGGCGGTTTATGAGAGTGCGGTGAGGTTCTGGTTGGAGAGGGGGGTTGATGGGTGTGAGTTCTGAGTTGATCCCGTGTTCGAGGGCTTGGAGGTGATGTGCTGACTGAACGATGGGGTAGTTCGACTCGATACCGCGAATAGGTTTTGCAAGGACATGTCTCTGCCGGACGCGGAGGTGAAGATGCCGGGGAAATGGCAGCCGGGGTCGAAGTGAGTTGTCAAAGGAGCATCAGACTCGCGGTGCGGTTTCGAGCTATCGCTGACCGTTCTACTCTGTGGCATCAGATACTACATCAACGGACCCAAGATGCACGAATGGCTCAAGGAGATCCGAACCAAGATCGCCGCGGACACCGACAACCGAGACATCATGCTCGTCGGCGAGCTACCCCTGACCCCATACGACGAGCTACTCCGCTACGTCTCCCCCTCCTCCCAAGAACTCAGCATGGTCTTCGACTTCGACGTCGTCAAGCTCGGCAACAACGACAACCCCGACGAATTCGCCAAACACGAAGTCAGCAACTACACCGACAACGACCCCAGCTACACCCTCCCAAAACTCAAAACCGCCATCCACAAAGTCCAAACCCTCATCACCGACACCCCCGCCTGGGGCACCGTCTTCCTCGAAAACCACGACCAACCCCGCTCCATCGCCCGCTACGCCACCCCGTCCCCGAAACACTGGCGCGCCGCGGGAAAACTCCTCTGCCTTCTCCAGACCACCCTCTCCGGCACGCAATTCCTCTTTCAAGGCCAAGAAGCCGGAATGCTCAACATGCCCACCAATTGGAGAGAGTCCGAGTTCCGCGACCCGGACGCTCTCATCTACATTCGGGACTACTGTGACGCCCACCACGCCACCGACCACCGCGCCGCGCAAAAGGCTCTCGAAGGCGTCTTCAAAGTCGGGCGCGACAATTCCCGGACACCCGTGCAGTGGGACGAGGGTCCCAACGGGGGTTTCACGGGTTCCAACCCCAGTTGGATGTCGGTCAATCCGAATTATCACTGGTTGAACATCCGCGCGCAACAGGCCGAAGGGGAGGGGAGTATCTGGACGTTTTGGAAGGCACGCATCGCGATGCGGAAGGAATTCAAGGAGTTGTTCATGTTCGGCACGTTCGCGGTGTATGACTTTGAGAATCCGAAGACGTTTACGTATACGAAGATGGCGGAGGATGGACGGACGGCGTTGGTCATGTTGAATTTCTCGGACGATGAGGTCGGGTTGAGTACGGTGCAGAGACATTTGTTGGGGCATGAGTTTCGGTTGGTGGCGGGGAATTTGGAGGGGTGGAGGGAGGGGTTGAGGCCGTGGGAGGGGAGGGTATATATCGTGAGGCAGGGGTGGAGGGCGGAGATGGATGCCGAGAGTATGGTGAGTGAGTTGCAGGATCATGTGGGCAGTCATGGGCGGGGAGGTGCGGTTTGTGGTGGTGAGGTTTTGGCGTGAGGATGTTGTTAAGTTGTGTGCGCGTGCTTGTTTAATTTGCTGTTGCTTATGTTGAGGTTGTTTGTGCTGCTAGGCTGTCCTACTATGCCCGTCCTATTCTGCTCGTCCTATTCTGCTCGTCCTGCTCTACTCGTCCTGCTCTGCTCATCGTGCTCTACTCCTGCTCTACTCGTCCTGCTCTCTACGTCGTACTCATCAAGCTCACTTATGCGCGTACAAATAAATCATTCATAACAGTCGTCAATTCATAATCCCACCAATCTCCCTCTCCCTCCACCACTCTAACACTTAACCATATCATCCAACGCAAGAATCAACTCACACGCCCTCTCCGCCGCAATCATAATCCCCGCCACCGGATTGGTCGTCAAGGGCGGGACAATGCTCGCATCCACCACGAACAAATTCTCCATCCCAATCACCTTCGTATTGAAATCCACACAGCTCCCCAATCGACAGCTCGAACTCCAGTGGTTGACGTTGCCACCCGTATACTGCGTTTCGCTGGTGATGTACGTCTGTATCTCCGCCACACTGGCGTCTTGAGGGATATTGCGGGGCGTCAACCCCGAGTTGGAAGTCTTCAGCGCGGCGAAGATTTTGTGGATAAAGGTCGCGATGGCGAGGCTGTCCATGTCGTGCTCGTCGGTGTAGAAGAATGATTTCTCGGGACCGGGAGCGCCGGTTGTGGCGTTGACGACGATGCGGGTAGTGGAGCGCACGCCGGACGTGCCGTAGATGTTGAGTGTGATGGTGTCGTTGTCTGTGTATTCTCCGTAGCCGGCGGAGCTGATCGTACCTTGGACGCCGGTGATGGTGTTGTTGATGTTGATGACGTCCCAGAACGCTGATATTTCGGAGGCGAAGGCGTAGGGTCCAGAGCGGGAGGAGAGGTAGAGATCTGCGTCGGACTTGGGAGGGGTGTAGTTGTAGGCGTAGGATTCGATGTTCGATCCGGAGAGCTCGATGAATGTGTTGGGATTGTCGAAGAGTTTGTCGCCGACGGCGGTGTTGTTGATCCAGGATGAAGAGGCGAGCTTTAGCAGACCTCCTTCGGACAGCTTGGAGAGTTCATCTGGGTTGCCGATTCCACTCTTCATCAGGAGACCAGGGCTGAAAAGAGCGCCTCCGCTGATCACAACTCTTCCACCATTTGCGAGTCCGATCGTCGACTCCTGTCCATTCGTCTGCACGACGACACCAGTAGCCTTCTGCCCATTTCGATCGACCCGCTTGACTCGGACTCGAGTCCGAAGCTCAAAATTCGAACGCTTCAACGCAGACTGAAGGTAAGTCTTGACCGGACCAGACCTTTGACCGCCCTCGTAGTTGTACGACGGATGACCAAAAACACCAGTCTTGTTGTCGGGCTTCTCGTTGAACGCGACGTCCGCGTAGCCCGCTCCGTTGACCAGCCACTCCTTCGCGGCATCGTAGCCAGACTGGAGATAGTACTTGCCGTCCGCGGAAGGATTGTCTGTGAATGGCTGCATCGCACGAACTTTCGAGATCGCGTTGGCGACGTCTTTTGAGCTCCATTGTTCCGGGAAGTATGTGTCGAAGTCTGAAGCTGGTGGTTGGAAGAAGAGACCTGCGTTGATGGCGGTGTTGCCTCCGACTGTGCAGGCGCCGTAGCCGCTCAAGATTTCGGAGTCGCAGAGAAGATCGCTGTCTGTGGTGGTCTGGCATCATGAATCAGCAGATGAATCTCAGAGACAGGTTGTGAAGAGTCTCGACTCACGAAGATCGACTGGTAAAGTCCCGGCACGTCGACTCGGCTGAGGTTGGTATTCTCAAGCCACTCGGGCCTCTCACGGCCTCCAGTGATGTAGTATGAAGGGCCGCCTTGTTCGAGCAAGAGTGTCTTCTTTCCTGCTTCGCTCATGCGATCTGCTACGACAATACCTGCGGGTCCGGCGCCTTTGCAAAGTCAGCACATTGTCTTGGGCTGGAGTGATTTGAACAACACTCACCAACAACGATCACATCCCACTCCTCCTGGTAAGGCGTGCTTGCTGGCAGAGCAAGACCACCAGCAACAGCCAACGATAACGATACTGCTTGGTGGATCTTCATGTCTGTTGTTGTGCCGGTGTATCTGCCGCTGTGGCTGAGAGAATACAACGCTTCCAACGCTTAAAGAAGATGCAGTGTAATGATGGAAGAAGGTAGCAAAGAAAGGAAGAAACAGGTGCAGTTTGCTGTAAGGCTGAACGGTAAGCAAGAGCTGAAGTCGCGTACTCCGACCAGGATTTGCTTATACATATACCCAGCAAACCATTTCCTTGGTCACAACTATAGCTGAAAAAATAGTGCTCCACTGAGACCAGGAATAGAACTGACCATGACAAGACGCACGCTCCGGACTTCCAGAAACAGCGTGCTCGGATACCACCTCTCAAATCCTCCAGAGGTAACAAGTGGGACCTTTCGCCTACCTTCGTATTCGATCGGCGCCACCTGAAGAGCCGTCCACTGCCGTACAAGCGATCCATAACTCCCGTGGTTCAAGGTTGGTAGTATTCTTGGGTAGAGTTTATAGCTGATGTCGACGGGTGCCCAGACTTTCTTTCAGCCTCACCAAGGATCCCCGGCGATTTTTGGGCTGAAGGTTTCGCAAGGTTGGTTGCGAATTGTGTGTGAGCCTTGTGAGGTTCCAGAACTTCCAACGGTCGCAACGGTCGGGCCTCGATTATTGTCATGCGATCTTGAAGGCGAATTTTGCCGACGGCATTTGAAGCTTTCGAGTGCGATTGCTCGAGCGTCCTTGTTGAAGTAGCCCGTATCTATAATTAGATTCCCGCAATCATTTTGTGAGCTAGCAAAGTACTCCACCGCGAGATCTTCGAGAACCACATACCGCAGTTTATATGCTAGCAACGCACCGTGAGTGATGTGCGAGGAACGATGTTCCATAGTCGATCCACCTTTTGTCCCAACAGTAGTATCAAATCCGTATCGAAACCGTACCAACGCCCCCAAGATCATTTTCTTCGCGTGGGTATTCACAATGTCGATCGCTCGTCTTTCAACTCTTCTTCAACCTGCTTGACGACAATATCCCGGACAGATTCCCAGCTGGCCTTGCTCTCGGTGATGCGCTTCTCGAGCTCCATAAGTCCTTGGAACTGCTCCGGCAGGACAGTCTCAAACGAAAATCCCTCCTCATCCTTGAGTGCCAGCTCAACAGCGCTGGAGAACTTCGCTGGATGCGCTGTTGCTAGCGAGATGTGATGGACGTCTTTTCGCGACTTGGTCGTCTCGATGGAGCGCAGAGAAGCTGCGATCCCGATGGCCGAGTGCGGATCCAGAATGTAATGACCATCATGGACCATGCCCGTAGTCGCTGGCTTTGTGGTCCCATTCGTTGCAGCTGGAACGCCCTGCTGTCTGTAGACGTCCTTGATCGTATCAATGGTCTGCAAGTCGCCGACACGTTCACTTTCAAAGTCCTCTTTTGCGGCCTCGAGAATAGCCTTGTCCACTCCAAAACCACCTTCTTTCTTCAGCTGCTCCAACCAGCCCTTGACCTTCTCTCCTGCCTCCATGCGACGCCTGTTGACCTCCTCGGTATCGCTTGTGCGGTACGCCAGATACCACAGCAATCTCTCGAAGTTTGAGCTGACCAGGATATCCATGGCCGGAGCATATGTCATCTTCACGCCGCTCGGATCTGCGAGAGCACCATCCGCCTTGAATCCTCCCTCAGCCTCTTCGCCGCGCTTGGCCTGCTTCTCATAACGACCAGACTTCCAGAAGCGGTCCAGAATGTCGTTCTCGTTGGTTGCGATGACTAGCTTGTCTGCGGGTAGACCCATTCGTGTCGCAAAGTATCCTGCTAGGATGTCGCCAAAGTTGCCGGTTGGGACCACGAAACGTGCGATGGGCTTTTCGGTATTGGTCTGTCGAGCGAGTGAGAAGTAGGAGTGTATGTAGTATGTGATCTGGGCCAGGATGCGAGCCCAGTTGATGCTGTTGACAGCTCCGAGACGAAGCGTCTTGTTGATTTCGGGCTCGGCGAAGAGCGTTTTGACGATGTCCTGCAGGGAGATGAGTCAGTGTATGCTACCTGAAGAGCATGAAGGTAGTGCCTACCTGACAATCGTCAAATGTGCCCTCCACGGCGATATTGTGAACGTTCGCATCGGTGACAGTGGTCATCTGAGCCTCCTGAATCGGGCTCACCTTGCCCTTCGGGTACATGATGAAGACCGAGACATCCTTCTTCCCTCTCAAGCCGTAGATGGCCGCAGAGCCAGTGTCTCCACTGGTAGCACCAATTACTGTGAGATGATCCCTGTTCTTGCCCTCCTTCTCCTTGTTCCGTCGCACGAGGAAGTACTCGAACAAGTTGCCCACGAACTGCAGCGCAACGTCCTTGAACGCAAATGTCGGGCCGTGAAACAGCTCCAACAAGTGCAAGTTCTTCTCTTTATCCAAAGTCACCAGCGGGACAATGTTCTCAGCCCGGAATGTCGCATAGCTGCGGTGGATGATGTCTTTCAACTCGTCGCCGGGAATCTCCTCGGGAGAGATGTACAGGGAGAAGATCTCGTAAGCCAGATCTTGAAAGGAGTAGTCGCGCCATTTGGTGAGGAAGTCGGATGGAAGGGAAGGGATGTCTTCGGGGATGAATAGGCCGCCATCGTGGGCGAGGCCTTTCAGAACGACCTCTTCGAAGGAGAGCTACTATGCTTCTCAGCGTGAGCTCCAATGCGTATGGTCAATACTTTGCTTGAGGATGCTGGCTTCGTACATCGTATGAGCCGCCCCGCGTGCTCAGGTAGCGTTGGGAGGCCTTGTGGGAGACCATTGTGAAAACGTATCGGACGGTGAAGGAAAGTAAGGCTTTATTTGTGAAGACAGTCGAAGGTGTCAACAACGTGAGTCAATGCCACGCTGTTGTTGTCCGCAAAAAAGTTGAGCCCCTCGGCCAGAGCGAGATCGGCGGCCAGGGCAATGCGACTTCACGTCTTCTCTTGCCCACAACATGCCATCTGAGTCGACTATACCTACATCTAAGACACCGACGACCGTCATTGCGCGACATCGCCCTTCTCGGCTCAGTGTTTCTCAAGCTGAAGGAGTCTATGGAACGCAGTTGATCTTTGTATCCTCGACGATACGCAATGTATACCCAAAGCATGCCAATGGACGGTCACGCTTTCCACCATGTGATACCTGCGAGAAAGACCATTACCTCACCGGTATCTTTGCGCAAAGATTGCAATGTTTCGAGTTGGGAGCTGGTCGTTGCCTTGGTAGTGAGAGCGAGATTTCCCGAAGAATGGTACCACGAAAGGCAAGCTTGGCGCATAGGTCTTTTCTTCAAACTCTTTGCAACTGCCCTTCTTCTTTCTTCCCCACTAATTGTTATCGTCGTGGTCCCCGCTGGTCAAATTGGCTCCGAAAGTCGTAACATCTCGCTCCTCGCAGTGCAGGGTTAAGGAGGTCGGCGCCGGGCAACTGGTGCCTTCGTTCGGTCGCAATGCAAAACTGAGGCTGGTCGTCGGATGGCGATTGGCTGATCGGAGAAAGGAAATTTTCGAAAATGTGCACGATGAGATCGGAGAGGTCGAGTGGGTGAGGGATGATGGCGTGGCCGAGGTGCAGCATCGCTGAAGGTTGATTGCAAAGAACTGACTTTACCAGTGAGGTGAGGAAGAGGAGTCGCTGATGGGTGGTCAAAAAAAGAAGAATTGAGAAATGGAGACGACGAACTTACAAAAACCGTGACGAAGAGGCGCAGCGGCTGGTCTCATGGAAGTGACAGGAGTCCATAACAGGAGCTGGTCGCTGTGAAGGCAAGCGGGCACGTTTCAAAGGGAAGAACACTAATCGAATTGCAGGAACAGATGGACTTGTGAACGTAGGCGCTCCCTCACGAAGGAAAGGACTCCGCGTCAGAGTTGCCATGATAGAAGTCGGTCTACTCTTCCGATTCACTCGGGGAGACAATGAAGACCGAACGCTGATAGAGGCAAGTATACGAGCCGCCAAATTGCATGCTCTCCACCAAGTCAAGCAGAGCATTGCCCTCCACACAGCGATCGGACGCACGCAAGCCTTCGGCTGTGTGCGAACCAAATTTTGCCGACTATCTCGACCTGGACACCTTGGACGCCAGCAACTCGTCCATACCTCAGGATTCCTTCTCAACGCGATTAAAGCGTTGACGGCACCCGCCATGACCGCAAGAACACCGAAAGTCTGAGTTGACTCCCTTCGGTCGTCTGCATTGTGTCAATTCATGCTTTCCCTTTGGGAGACCTTCGCGGCCTACAGTTTGGCAACATGAACGTCATTTTGCTGATCGAGCGAGAACTTACAATAATGCGGCTGCAACAAATTATTCGTCGGCAAGCTACACTATCCAGCTGTGGGTCAAGCATTGAGTATGATCGATGGCAAGGTAGGCTGAGCAAACAATTTTCTTTGTATATGATCACAATGTCGGCTTTGTTCGTCGATGACAATCGGCTTTATTCACCGCTGCACAGAACACAATGGCATTGCTCTTTCTCATCATGCAAATATCCACACTCGTTCTGCGGAACGCTTTCTTGCCCTCCTAGCTACTTCTCGCCTTCTTGCATCACACTGAACAGTTCTCTGGCAAGACTGAACAGTATCCAACTCTTCAATCCGCAGAAGATCCCAAGAGTAGCTCAAAGACCCCCTCAACACCAAAACCATGACGACCTTCCCCAACTTCAGCCGCCGCGAGCCCGGTGCTCAACGGTTGCAGATGGCACCCTCCGAGTCTCCCGCCCACCCCGAGCCTCAAAACGACTCTCCCCCGGCACCTTCCACTCCCACTCCAACTACAATCTTCTGCCCCGGCTCCGTCTGGGCCGCCAAACCCTGGGAGATCCTCATAAGCCGCCCCACTCCCCCTCCCACCCCAATCTTCGTCGTCCTCGGAGACCCCATGGACAGCCTCCTCGCCCGCCGTCGAGCCTGGACTTGCGATCCCGACTCCGGCCACAATGCCGACCCCAACGGCTGGCAAGGCTCCCACCACAACCAAGCCATCTGGGAATACGTGTCCCGCCGCAATAGGTACGATAAAAAGAATCTCCACTGGCCTGACACACCTCCCGCCTTCACGACTCCGGCGTGGAAGCACGGTACGACTATCTCTCCGTCGGAACCAGTCAGCCCGCGCACGTCTGTGGATTGCGTAGAGATCGCGGACACGGCCGAGCCGGTCGTATGGGAAACATGGCACTACCACCGTTCAGGCGCGGAGTCCCAGTGCGAGTTCTCCTGCTCAGACGACTCGCTCGCCTTCTTCCTCGGCGAATCGTACCAACCTCACAACAGCCCCCGATCCGTAGCCTTCTCGGCCGGCAAAGAAGACGAAGAGAACATCCTCGGACCCTCAGCTTTCCCGCTATACGAACCCTCGAAGAGGGCGAAGAGTCTCCCAACCGACCTCAAAGTTCCCTTCACCCCGACTCTGACACCTGCTGACCGACTCTTCCCCATGCTCTGGCCCTCGCAAATCGTCCTCGACGCTGCTGATGCGTGTCATACGAATCGGGGGTTTGAAGAAGTGCCAGCGACTCCGGCGACGGTTCATGTGGCTGTGGCTTTTTCGATGGTTACGCCTGTTGTTCTTGATAAGGCTGTTGAGGTACGCATGGTCAGTTCAAGTGCGAGGGCAGTTAGTATTGCTGGACGCTCTGAGCAGGTAGAGAGTACGGCGGAGGTTGGTGCCGAGTAGAAGGAGGTGAGTGCACAACATAGCGGTTGCGACATCTGGTAGTTGAGCTTTGTGGACTTGCATCACACGGTGAGTTTCGATGTCTAAGTCATGTCTCACTTCTCGCTGGTGACGAAATGGCAGGATATCCTAACGATCTGACTTGACGTACTCTGGAGATAATCAAATACCATCAACACCATATCCACACATTGCCTTTCCCACTTCTGTCCAATCACTTATGCTACTCCCTCGCGCAAGCACCTCGACTCACGACCATAGCCTCCACGACAGCACCGCAATAGAATCACACCCGAGACAAGGACAGAGCAATAATGTAAACAAGTGATATCGATACATGCACTTAACATCTGTCTATCAATCCACGAATCGAAGTGAACCCTCAAACGCCATCCCACCTATCCCTTTCCAATCTCAACAGCAAGAGCAAAAACCACAAAGCCCTCCAGCGCCATGCTAATACATTCACAAGCAAAAGCAAAAGCATCCCAACCAGAGCTCGCGCTTCTTCCACCATCTTTCCCTTCGCGCCATAGAAAAGCCTCCCTTCAAACAACAACAACAACAACCCAGGCCCGTCCACCCTCCCATCTAAATACTAACCTCCCCAGCATCCTCCTCCGCGAAACCCTCCAGCCACCCCTTGCCCCCACCAACCCCGGCGCCCCTCCCAGCACTCTCAACGACCATGCCCTCCCCCTCACCCCGTTCCACATGCCTCGCAACCTCCAACTCCTGATAAATCTTCTGAAAGTACAACCTCAACGTCCTCAACCCTCGGAGATATCCGCGATCGACCTGCTCAAAGTTCCTCGGCGGACAAGGTTTGCCCCTCACGACATCCGCGTCTTCCGCCGTCACGCAATTCGCGAAGTCCACGATTTTGAGCTTGACGTCGGGGTATTGGGCGGGCTTGCCGTCTTCGCGTGGGGAGCAAGGACGGAGACGACCGGATTCGTCGGCGTCGCCGCGGAGAGCTGGCGTAGAGGCGGTAGCGGGGCAGTTGGCGGATGATGCGTTCAAGGGCGTTGATTTTCTCCAGAATGGTGGGAACGTGTTTAATGGCTTGGGCATGGCCGATGCCGTCGAAGAAGAATCGTTTCAGTGCTTCGCGGAATTCCATGCCCGCTTTGAGGTCTCGCCCGAAGTACTTGTCTTCAAAGGAGTATTTTTGCGACTTGACGTTGTAGACTTGCATGCCGCAGACGCGCACGCCAAGTTCGCGAGATGTGGTGGTTTTGCATTTCATGCGTTGGGAGGCTTGTTTCTTTTCGTTGGCTTCGACGCCGTATTGTCGGGTGCCCATTTTCAAGTCGAGGACGCAGGGTTTTTGCATGCCGGCTGTGAGGTCTTCGAGGAGGAGGAAGTGTTCGACGCGCTCGTCGTGTTGGACGAGGGAGGTTTCCGGGTTACGTGGGCCGGATGCGCCTAGGTCGATGGCGGGTCCGAGGCGTGGTGCGGAGTATTTGTCTCGGGGTGGCTCAGTGTCGACCGGATCCTGGCCGGTGATGGCAGGAATGGATGCACCTTTCAGGTCTTGCTTTGTCAAAGACTCTTTCCTCCTCACATCGTCCATAGCGAAGACATCTTCCTCAGGCTCAGCGGAATACCTTTCATCCTCATGAAACTCCAAATCTCCACGAGATCCATCAATGTCAGTCGGTTTTCGAGTGAGCCCACCGCCCGAGTGACGACGCCGATGGTGACGAGCATTGCCACCAGCAGCAGTAGGAACCGGCTCATCGGACATGTCGGCGCTCCTGCTAAGGGCGGCCCTACTTTCCTGTAGAAGCTGCTCCACATTAGAAGTGGCACGTTCAAGACCATTCTCGTTGTCTCTGCGTGAAAGTCGCCGAGGAATCGCAAGACGGGCTCCATCGCCGTTAGTAAGAGCCTCGTACCGCCGCGTCGATGGTATGTCCACAGACTTTTGGCGAGTGCCAGCCATCTCATCCTGGACCGGCTTGGTGTACTTGTGGAGTGCACGTCCATGATACGCTCGCTCCCGACGATCGTGCTTGTGGATGATCGGAGGTGTGAAAACTTCGCGCAATACGTGATCACGAAGTTTGTCGTTCCTCGTAGTGAAGCCCCAGCTGGAGGCCGGCTTAAGCGACGGACGATGTGGATCGCTGGGCGAAGCTTCTTGTTCGTCTGTAGCACCCGGTATGACTGGCGATGATTGAGCCCTGCCCAGATCTGGCGTGACTGATCTTTGCCTCAGATGGAAGAGCTCATCCGGGATGAGATGTCGGTTGTTCTCAAAGATTACCTGAGGTATAGCGGAAGACGTTTGCTGAAGCGAATGACTGATTATACGAGGAGCACTTGTCGCAGCATTGTCGTTCGCGGAATCCCTCTTCTGCCCATCTGTTTCAGATTTACCACCTTCTCCTGGCTGCGATTCCTCAGAACTGTTCTGCTTCCGCCGCTTGGTTTCCTTGCGATATGTGACGTTCAGGACACCGATATATCGAGGCATAAATCCGAGGAGGTCTGGATGATTCTTCTCCACAGTCTCGTAAAACATGTTCTCCTTGCTGTTCAGCTGTTTGCACACGGCTCTTCGTGAGAACGAGAACATGGTTGTGTGCCCGCCAACTTGATGCTTGTATGGCTTCAGTTCCACCGCATTCATCGGTGTCGGAGAGTGTTGGCGCCTTCGTGGCGGAGGCGTCTTCTGGTCCAATGCTTTTACCAGTGGAGTGGCCGTAGGAGTAATCTCCAAATCATCCTCCCCGTCCTCGCCAGACGCCGTCGAATCATATCCATATGCGTCGGATTCATATTCAGTGTCGGACACGTAATCGGCCGGTAGCGCTGGCTGCGGGAGGAGCTCAAAATCGGTCGTAGAGGGAGCCCGTGAAATACCGTGCAAATAATCTCGACCGTCCTCGGAATTGAGTGAGACCTGGACGTTGCCAGAGGAATCCTTATCAGAGACTGTCTTCAATTCCGCCTGGGGCTTTGGCTCTCGTTTGGTGAGCTGGTCTTCCGTGGGTGAATCGCCGAGAGTGACACCTTGATGTGGGAAGTAGGTGGCGGAAGAAATGTGCTCGCGATCAGACTCCTCATCCTCAGACTTGGAACCACTCTGAATGAGTGCACTCACGCGATGCTCTAGACCTTGAGTGGGATCGTGCTTAGAGCTCGGCGTCTTACGCGACGCCGGCCCAGGCACCAAATGCTGATTGTTACGAATGTCTTCGAGCAATCCAAGTGGCAATGTATGGGACATGCGCTCCTCCGAGACTGTGACACTGTTTCCATCCTCTTCCGATCCTCTTCCGATTCCACATCTTCCGCAATGGTAGGCTCGCGGGTCTTCCGTGCCTGATCAGATGTCTCGCCGTCCTTATCAGCCCGTCCATCCTTTGTCTTTCCGGCTTTCTTTTGCTCGTTATCCCTCCTTTCTTCCGCATCATTCTCACGGAACAAGCCCAGGTAGTGACTGGCCTTGCGACTGCGCACATTGGCCATGAGCGGTTCCGGCTGAGGTAGCTGTGCGTCGATGTGCTTTTCGGTTCTGTTTTGGGTTCGCTGGGACTCGGCAATAGTCAATCCATTCACCTTTGCCTGTCCTGTGCGCCACGAGCGATATGACTCACGTTCGGCGCTTTGTGATAGATCTCGCGCGTAGTCATGGCTTTGCACACCAGGTATGGGCGTGACCGGCAATGTCTCTTTCCTCGCTTGCGGCGTCGTCGGAAGTTGAGCGCCGTTGTATTGAATGGTGTTCAGAATGCTCGCCGTCAGCGAGCTGAGATCATGGAAATCATATAGTGACCGGCGGGGGTGACCGGCGGTTGTATTGGACGGCGGGACTGGTCCTGTTTGTACGAGACTGCGGTGGAGTATCGTGGAAAAGGCTCGAATCACGAAACAGCGGTGCTGAGGACGTCGGGCTGTCGTGGAGGTATTCGCGAAGGGCAGGCGAAAAGTCGACGGAGTTGCTCCTGGCCAGCGGCGTCGTTGTGGTGGCCATCGTGGCTGCTGTACCATTGTCCTGAACTCGCTCTTTCCGGTCGCTCGAGTCGCTCTTTCCGCTACCCTCCCGAAGACTGGCGGAGCGTGGAATGTTGGGCGACGGTATCACGGGACTGTTGCCGTCGGCGTGATAATGAGTCGCGAAGATGTCTTCCCTTTCGGTGACAACATCGCGGACTGGGACACCTAAAGTGCGACTGCGACGGGATGGCCTTGGACGAGAAGATATGGAAGCGTCAGAGGAGGCATTGGAGGAATCAACTGGATTGTGAGCAGAGCCCAAAAGCTTGGAGACTCGTGTTAATTCTGGGAAGGTGTCTCCCGGGCACGTTTCAGGCGGGCGAATCTGCTTGGATCTCGCATGTTTGCGAGGGCTTAGGTCCCAAGGATCTTGCGCTGACAGAACTGGTGCCATATGTGGCTGACCATTACTGATGCTATCGCTGCGCACGCGTCGCCTTCCAATTGGTGCTGACAATGGCAAGACGTGGGCATTCGTCGGGGTCGATTCGTCGACAAGGCTTAGCGACAGCGGGCGGAGCGTGGGCCGGCGGAAACTGTGACAACGACACGGTCAGAGATGCCAAACAGACGGCGGTGTCGACAGGGCAGAGGAGCAATGGCAGTTCGCGCACGTTGGCGGTCGGGGGTGCGTGAGTGGTGAGGTTGCGGTGTTGGTGGACGAGACAGAAACCAGCCCGCCCGCAACGTGCATAAATCCGAGAAGCTCGAGTGAGTGGTACGGATTGGAGAGGAGCGCGGGGACCGTGCGCCATGACGTTCGGGATTTTGGTGAACTGTGATGAATATCTCCCATTGACTGCAAACTTGT
Source organism: Zymoseptoria passerinii SP63 (assembly GCA_000223825.2). NCBI lineage: Eukaryota > Fungi > Ascomycota > Dothideomycetes > Mycosphaerellales > Mycosphaerellaceae > Zymoseptoria > Zymoseptoria passerinii. The sequence goes on along the minus strand of AFIY01000830.1, from coordinate 34,933 downwards.
ACCTGACACTCCCTACACGAACACGATTCACGGCCTATGGCGAGTGGGAGTGGGCAACCCATTGGTGACGGTGGACTCCTCCAACCCCCCGCCGTCCCCGTGGAACTCGTCTCTCGCCCGGATTCAATCACTATTGAGACTTCAGCCTCACCCCTGGTGATCTCTGCACTGATCCTGGGGGAACACATCGATACGGTCGGTACACGAGCCGAACCCCGGCAATCACCTCGCAGCCAAGATATACTTTCCGACGCACGATACCGTGTGCTGCAATGATGAGGTGTGTTGGACCTGTTGATGAGCGGGATAGGTGGTAAACACGATGTCCACGCCGCCGCCTTATCCCACCTGACGACTTCTCGGATCGTACACAGTGACAAAAACAGACCTTTCAGACATCTTCGATTGCCATCAAAGTCAGGAGTTCTAGCCGCAACTCCGAGGCAGCTCTATCCCAGCTCTATCCCGGATCCTTGCAAGGAACAGAAATATCGTGCAGCCAGCAAACACCACTCGTTCGACAACGTGGACCAGACGCGGGCCTTCTATTGCTTCGTCACACCTTGCACTCACTCACATCAAACCCGCGACTCGTCGCAAATTTACAACTCCTGAACACTCTCCTGACGTGCTTCCGGGGATGGTTTGGTTTGCAGTAGTGGACATTCTCGGGCATCATCTCGCATACCGGAGCACCGGCAGAGGCGCACGTCAAGCACAAGCACAAGGGCCACGGCAGAGACGGACGACAAAGGCTATCGTTCGGCTTTCAAGGAGCGCGGTTCGCGGTCCGCCCTCCCCGCTGCTCGAAAGATAACGGCACTAGAACCGCTGAAAAATCTCGGTATGGCACGATCGAAGGGGTTGATTCCGGTCGCACGAATCTCAACAAGCGGGACTGACAAGCCAACAAGGTCCACGGACATCTATCGCGCTACTCGCATGGGATCTGGCGACATTTGGAAAAATGTTTGCAGGAGCCCGTGACGGTCCATGCCGCGCTTCGTTTGTGTCTACGGCCGCAACCGCAATGATATGCACCTGCTCGGGCGTCTAGTAACTGCTCCATCCGCCACACTAACTGTACAATCAACGTGTCGCGTGCACACACAGTCAGTGGTACGCCCAAGAGTTGGCATCCCACAACGTGACGTGGCATGGACATACAGAACAGGTCAGATGTTATCGCAAACCTCAGATTACCGAGCTGGTGGTCAATCGTCAAGAAAAACTCACACGATTCGAACAAGACGGGACGACAGCCTTTCCTCAGCGCTCCACACCTCAGCCGGTAAGCTCACACCCATCCTCCACGAATGACTCCTGCATTACATGATGTTACCCTATCACAAAATGTTTTAATTAGACTCCGATCTTTCATGAGGAGATTTCTATAATCTGATTTCTGCTGTTCATACCGACGCTTCCTTGCACGACTGCTCAGTCCTGAAGCGATGACTGACAATGAGTCTAGGGCACTGAGTGATTTGTCTCATTCCCGCAAGCGCTGTCGACTTATGATTTCGCTCCACTATATCAGATATGTGCTACTCTCAAGACGATGTTCAACATACTAGGCAACACGCAGCGAGTACTGAGCGATCATACTCAAACATGACCGATAAGTATTGATCTGTCAAGAAGCTCATCCTACATGTCTATCTATTTCGTTGCTTCACACCACGAACCAGTCCTATTCGGGTTTGCCCTCGCCAGATTCAAGGTAAGCTGTATTCAAGAAAAAGTTGAATGTTGTCCTTTGTCACAACAAAGGCACAGGGTCGAGCCTTCATTCGGCCATGTGCTCAAGTATATGCAACAATGAATCTCCGGCGTTCAGGTCATTGTGCCCGGATTCGGTACGCAGACGACCCGAATACCTGTACATTTATCCGCAGGAAGTCGCCCCAAACTCATACCCATTGAACCAATCACTTCGATGGAGGACTCAGGCGAAGCCGTGATTGAGTTCGAACTTAAGTTCCGGCGACCAGTCGGAGGAGCCACCGGTCAGTTCCCACAGCCAAGTCATACGACACACTGAGGTAGTGGACTGACAGATTTAGACGATGAGAGACTGAAACTCGAAGGCGAGATGAAGAAGGAGATCAAGAAAGAGCTGAGTCGTGTAAACGGCGCAGAACAATCCGACTACCGCGCGGCCGTGATGGAATATCTCAAGTGCAAACGAGAGTACGATCGAATCACAAAGCGTATCGAGCGCTCGCCGTACAACGCCGGCAAACCTGTGCGAACAGACGACTTGAAAGCCGTGGTGTCCATGTTCCGAGCTCTTCTGGATGCACAGAAGGCCTTGGTCAAGTGCCTCGAGCGTGTGGACAACTTGTTCCGAAACTCCAAGACTCAGAAGTTCCCGCTAGTGACGCAAAAGGGAGTGGTGCACGAACTCAGGTTGGCGCAGGCGACTGAAGAGGAGCATCAAGCCGCTCTGAGGTTCATTGAGGCGAAACTCCGCCAAAAGGAGAGGTATGATCAACTCGACATGATGCCGTATGACCCGAAGCAATGGTCGAGAATGGTCCGCGGGGCGTACCTGAAGGATTCGCAAGACTTGGACGGCACTCTGGGGAGATGGGAGTGGAAGAGGACGTTGGGCGAAAATCTGGGAGATGCCACATTGTGGGTGCAACTCAATGATGAAAATGTCATCATCGATGTAAGTTGTGCCGGCTGCGTGAGCGATGGAGAGAGGTCGCTGACTGAACGGTGTGCGTACAGACAATCGTCCGCAAGGATCAGGTCATGACTGAGCACCAATTCATGAGCGGCACGGAATGGAAAGGCGATCCTTCGGATTTCGAAAATCGGGTGTCGATGGAGTACTACCTTCAGAAACGGTGTGCTGATGCTGGTCCACAATCGTTTCCGATAGTGCGGTCGTGGAAGCAGGTTATCGACCATCTGTTGGTTCGCATTTACATGCAATTTTGTGGGTGGTCATGAAGAAGCACTGATCTGCGATTTCTCTGCTGACATTCACTAGGCCCGCATGCCGACTTGTATTCGATCGTAAAGATGTACTACTCTCCATCAAGACATGTCGGCCATTCAGAGCCGCAACGAGCCATTCCCGAGCCTGCTCTCTGGATGATCTTCGAAAGAATGGTCGACGCGTGCCTGATCTTGAAGCAGGGAGATCTCGAAACGCCCAATCCCCACTGGCCCCAGGTGATCCACCGGGACCTCAAGACCCCTAACGTCTTCCTGGACACCCCCAACCCAGCATCGTATCCACTTTATCCCGTTCCCAAAATGGGCGACTTTGGCCTCGCCTTCGAGACCAGCGTCAACGACCCCTTTAACCCTCGACTCTACAATACCGGAAGCGGGACGAAGCCTTTTCGTGCCCCGGAACAGTGCGCCTTCACAAAAGCCAGTAACTACACCTTCGTCAACAACTGGCGTCTCCTCGACTATACCAATGTCTTCGAAGTCGGCCGCATGATGTGGCATCTTGCCAGCGGTATGGTAGGAATCTCCGTCAAGAAGGAGCCGAGCTACCTCGATGGTGTGTCCATCTGGGAAAGAAACGACTTCATGAAAAAACACTACAGTGCAGAACTCCTCGACCTGATCGACGGGTGCACGGAATATGTCCCGGACAACAGATTGACGCTTGAGGAGTTAAAGAAGAGGTTCGTCGACGATGTCAAAAAGCTGGAGCCGAAGTTGGCGGTGTTCATCCAGGCTTCCAGGAATGGACACTATGTGCAGGACTTGGGAGACTTCGCGTTTGACTTTGTCGAGGACAAGTATAAGCTAGGGATGTGCATGAGTCCCAGTGCAGAGGGTGAAAATGTTGGGTCGGGTGATGGAGCGCGGCGACAGGGGGCTTCCAGGGCGGCGGCTGCTCAGCTGGACGGTGATTTGCAGGCGGCTGCTGGGCCGGCGGATGTGGAGATGCTGGAGGATCCTGAGGTGGCGGCTGGTTTTCAGGCGGACGCTGAGCGGGCGGATGCTGAGATGGCGGATGCTGGACTAGAGAAAACTGAGAAGGCAACTACGAAGTCAAGGTAGATGGAACGTCGAGGCGGAGACAATGTCGAATTCCATGCCTGCTATCGAACAACTTCCCTACGATTGAGCGTTTGAAGTCGAGAGTCTTGGAGTGAGTAGAGAGGAACACCTGAGGGGACGCTAGTGACTAAGCGCAACCAGGTAGGAACGGCCTTCGAGGCATCGGCACCCCATCTTTCCTATCATCTCGAACAACAGAATCCTAGTCGCCACACTTTCTGGACAGCGGAGAGACCGGTGTCTCATCACCGCTCTGATTCGCACGGCAGGGAAGTCAGCTCCTTTCCGCTGTCGCTTGTTGAGGCTGGCCTGACCAAGTTCCCTCGGATTCGCGACGACACGAGCAAGTCACACCGCATCCCAGATTCGTTGGCGTCGGATTTGCTCGTGCGAGACAGAAATACTCTGGCATTCTTGACGGCGTACAGACGTCTTCGATTGTCAATCGTATTTGCTGTGATGCCGGACGAGTTTTTCGCACAACGGGAGTGACACCTGGAAGATTGCTGCGGCCTGCCAGGATCCCGGGACTCATATGGTCGTCAGCCACAATACCAAGAAATCAAGAACGCGTCGCCTGCGGAATTCCAAGGTAGGCTCTCTGCGACAACTCCATCATACCTACACATGAACCCGGGATCGTCAGCAAGTGAAGACCTTGGCCATGACTGGGCAGACCATAGACCATGAACCAATCGTTCTAACGCAAAGCCGACCCATGTGTGCTGTGCGACAGGATCGCCAGTCACGCGGTCACCACTGCTCCAATCTTGGCCGACCGCAAGATGATTCACGCCCAGCATGGCGCGAGGCGTCACCTCTTTGTCGTGTATTTGTGGCTTGCGGATCGTCACTGAGTTTGATTTAATCATAAGAGTATCTTTTTGGTAACGTCGGTCGCTTTCCTTTCAGCCTCATTCACATCTGCTCTCTCAGTACCGAAGAAGAATCACAGGTATACGGTCAAAATGTTGCACGACCATCATCTCCAGCTTCCAAAGTTCATCTGGCCGATCAGGATTGTACAACTTGTACTTTCGACCATCGTACTCGGCCTTTCTGCTGCCAACGTCGATGTCGTATCGTTCGATGCCCACGCATTCGCTGTCTTCACAGTACGTTGTCTTCAGCTACCCTGCCCTCCTATACTAACATTGTTCAGTCCCTCTTCAGCATCATCATCCTCACCTACTACCTCGTCGCCGTCCATGCCGTCCCGAAAGCCTACAACTGGATCGCCATCGCCGTGCTCGAACTCCTCGCCGTGATCTTCTGGCTTGCTACTTGGGCAGCCCTCGCCGGACTCTACGCGGATCTTGCGGGAGGATCTCGGCGGGGCAGATATTACTACAACTCGTACATCGATCGCAGAGATCTGGAGAAGCGGTCGACCGTTAGTAATTACCGGGGTGTATTCCAAGCGGCAATCGCGTTCAGCGTGATTCAGTTGTAAGTGCGACTGGTCGGAAGAATGACCGTGCTGTTGCTGATAGGTCTAGTGTTTTGTTCTGCATCACTGCGGTCTTCATCGGCCTCGCGAGTTGGCGTCGACACTCTGGACGTCGTTCTGCTACGACCACGCCAGCGGTAGATCTCGAGAATTCGCCAGAGACTTCTACGGTCACTAATCACCATGCACCAGTGAACCCGAACTACACTGGAACCTAGCCTTGCTCTCCGCACGTGGAAGACGGTGCGTAAAATGCGAATATTGGGAAAATGGCCTCGTAGACTGGCAACACAATGGTGCGAGGATTTGGTTTTGGAGCGCTTGATACCACTGCTTTTAGTCCAACCAATTCACGCTACAATGCTGCGGCAGGCGTTCAGGTCCCCTGATATTGACATGTGACATTTTCTCCGTTCGTTCATCCATTCCATCGAGAGAGACTGGCAAGTGATTGGCAGCTGACACACGGACCTCGATTTTTCATGTTGCACATGCAAGGAAGGAATTAACTCTCACTGACATGTCCATCTTTCTGGCACATCTAACTTCCTCTCCTTCATGAACATCAACATCAACATGGAACATCAACGCAACAAGCAAGGTGCACCGACCAAGGTCACTGTACCACCAGCTCTCAACCCAACAATGCCGCATCCACCAACAAGCGCAACCATGGACGCAGCACGTCCTCGGGACTACAGAGCTCCTCGAGCTGATCCTGCTAAACGTGGACAACCGTACCCTGCTTCTCAGCCAACGAGTCTCGACCGAATTCAAGAACACCATTTCGAGCTCGCCAGCGCTTCAAGAAAAGCTCTTCTTCCGCGTCAAGCGCACCACGGCCGTTCAGGGAAAAGGTCCTGGCGGGCCTGAGGTCAACTCTCTTCTTCTTGCGCAAGATGTCCAGAGAGTCATCGGCGTCAAGTAGCTGAGGGTCAACATGCATTGCACCTCGTCAACCAGCCGCTCTTTGCGCATCGACATCGGATTCGGAACTCTTCATCGGCTGAAGGAAGTGGAGGCCAAGTACGGAAATGGCAGCTGGCGAAAGATGCTGGTCGCTCAGCCGGTAAGCAGAACAGGCGATCTTTGCCGGTTGAGCTACGTTACCAATGAGAGGAACAATCATTGGACCATCCGGCTGGGTGCGGGCAGATGCTGGGATGCGACAACGATTGACGAGTTGGTCAGGACCATGCTGGAGAAAATTGAGGAACGAAAGACATTTTCCCGGCTCAAGAAATTCCAGCGGGAGATGGATGCGTTCCTCGAGGAGATCAGTGAGATCCACGGGCAGTCTGGTGCCATTTAGAGTTCGACGTTGAGTCAAAAAGGCTTTTGAGTGAATGACAAGCGGACGAACATGCTGCAACCTTCATAGCGCAACATTCAGACAGACCAAAAGCACCTAATTCACTTCTCTGTTCCTTCTTGATTATCAAGCCGAACACATATTTATAACCTTGCATGTGCACACCTTACATGATGGAAGCTCCACCAGCAGATGCACCAAGCCTGCCTGCGCCGACCGAACCAGCCGCGCAACGCGTATTCAAGATCACAGAGGTTCTCGAACAGATCCTCCTCAACATCAACGACACGCGCACCTTGATCCTCAGCCAGCGAGTCTCCAAAAAGTTCCACGACACAATCGCCGGCTCCCATCCTCTCCAAGAAGCTCTATTCTTCCGCATAGCGCCTCCCAATGCAAGACTTCGAGGCGACTACAACCCCCTCGGCGTCAACGAACTCCTCTTCACGCCGGATGTCATCAATCGCGTCGGCCTGCGCTCCGCCGTCTTCGAAGAGCGAGACTACTCCACGACCACACCGTATCTGGACATCGACATTGTGTTCCTCACTCTCGAGCGCATGAGGTGGCTGGAGAAAATGTATTGGGATGCCAGTTGGCGGAGGATGCTGATCGTTCAGCCGATGAGTGTGCGCGGTGATGTATGGCGTCTCAGCTTTACTTTCGCGGTGGGCAGTCAATGAACCACTTCGGTGGGGAACGGGAGTTGGCGCGATGCTGTGACCATGGATGAGCTGGTGAGGACCTTGCTGGAGAGGGCGGAGAGCAAGGCGGCGGATCCATGGGCTTTAGAGGCGCGCAAGGCTGTGCGCCCGGGCAGTCATAAGAAGGGTAGAAAAGGGGTCGAAGACGACGGAGATCTTTTGAGTTGAGAAGACGACCTGCGCGGAAAGGCAGGGTCGATTTCGAGACTTTTGGGAGATGGCAGAGACTTGAAAGAGATTGGTAGAAGCTACCGAGCTGAAGTGAGAAGTTGGAACTCACCTTGGGAATGTCACTTTTCGTATTCAAGTCTTAGCTCCAAATGCCAGGATGCATAACCATCACGACATCCCCGTTTGACCATGCAAAGGCACCAGGATATCACTCTAGCAGGTTCGATCATCGACGCCATCCCATCTGAATGAAGATCATAACTCACCATGTGATAACTTTTCGTATCCAAACCATACCTTCAATGCCTGTAGCGCAGCATTACCCAAGTAGGAGTCCCACCATGCGCCGCTCGGCTATAAACACCGGCTTCTCACTCTCTCGAAGGAAATCCAGTCGTCCACCAAATCGCCTCTAAAGTCGTCGCAAATCATGCTGCTCATTCCCACTCAGTCCCCTTGAGTCTCTGCATGAGATACTCCACCTCAACCACCTTCGTCAACGGAATGACATGATCGCGGTACATGGCCACAACACCCTCCACGTTGATCTTCCTCGGCCCTTCAGCGTCCATGTTCGGGTCGGTGCCGTACATCTCCGCCTTCTGCCTCAGCCGCTCCAACACCTTCTTCTCCACCGCAGCGTTTGTGATCGCCTCATCGATGCCCTTGCGATCCTCCGCTTTGATCAACTTGACGAAGACCTCCGGCTTCTCGCGGAACTTGCTCTCGGCCACGAACTTGCCAAAGTGTATCCGACGGGAGAGCGATTGCAGGGCTGTGACGTCGGCTGTGGCTGCGGAGCCGTAGTTCTCTTGTGCTTCACGTGTTCGCTCTTCTCTTACTGGCTGATGGCATACTCCTGGGAGGATGCTCTCGACGTAACGCTTCTTCAGCTCTCCGTTGAGGTTGACGTCGTTCTTCCAGAGGATTTTTGGGTAGTCGATTGGTGGTAGGATGGGTTCTTCCAATGCATCTTCGAAGAATGGATACTCGTCTGGGGATTGGTAGCGACGGATCCGACTTTGTACCCTCTCTTGCTCGCGCAGTACCCAGTCCGAGAAACTGAGTTCTGAGCCGGGGAGTGGGATCGCTCCGGGTGTGTAGATTGTGGTGTATAGTGTGAATTGAGCTCGTTCGATGAGGTTGTAGATGACGGTATCTTCGAGGCGGATCAGTTGGAAGCGAATGTGTTCGAGGGAGAGAGCTTTCTCCGGGTTGGAGAGATCGATTGCGGAGTCCATGGCTGCAGGTGGTGCAGCAGGAGGAGTCAAGGAATGTGTGTGTCCATGTCGAATTGGTGTTTGGTCAGAGTCCGAGATCGGCTCGGAGCAATCATGGCGTAGCCGGCTTGTGATCCTGGAAGACTTGGCGGTCGTGCATGTCTCGTGAGAGCTGGGTTGTGACAGCATCGATTGCAACACCACCAGACGAACAATTGGAACGAGATTACAAGGCACCACAGCACCATTCCATACAGCCAGATCGACCAACCACTTCAAAGCTCTGAAATGACGACTATGCAACCATCATCATAACAATCTCGACCCTCCCATCCACATGGCATCCCCGCGAGGACGTAGCCACTCGCCTCAGAGGAGATCTGGCAGGCCTGGATCATCTGGAGGCGAGGAATCGATCATACCGGTATGTCTAGCGTATCTTCTCGATAGTATGGCCTGCTAATCAATTTCGTCTGTACAGACTCGACACATCGAGGCATTTTCTCGAACAGTACAAGCAACAGCCTCCTCTCTCATCACATCTCCGTTCACATCCAGCCACGATGCACCAGGCCAAGAGCACTACCGAAGTGCACTCTCCTCCGTCCACCGCCTCTCGAAACGGCCAATGATACAACGAAGCGTTTTCTCCTTTGCTAAGGCCAACCCACGCGAGCTAATACGCTCCAACTTCAACACCCACGAAATCGAGCATCGAGCATTGACATATCTTCCGGACGATCTTTTACGAAACATCCCGCAGACAAATTCTCCATTCAGCTTACTGGAGGGCTTTCGCGCCAGCTTACCCGAAGACGACGCTGCAGCGGACAAGGCCGTGAGGAGGAAACGACACTCGCGTCATGGCAGTCGTAATCAGAAACTGTTGGAGGGTGTGGAGGAAGAGCGCAGTGGGCCGCCGAAGCTACAGAATTTGCGCAAGGAGAAGGACCGTTTGGGTCATCGGGTTGAGATGATGGGCATTCGAAAGACCATGTGTGCGAGTGAAATCAGGGAGATCGACAACAAGATCGCGAACTTGAACACGATGCGGAAGGTCATCTTGGAGAGGCTAGCGGGATTGGAGGACGAGGAGCGCGAGCTGGACACGGAGTTGGGAGAGGTGACGGAGCGGTTCGAGACGTTGCAGGAGCAGTTGGCGGACGAGGCGATTTTGGCTGCACACAGCAGTCCGGCACTGGCGCCTGTTACTGAGGGGGAAGACGCTCCGGAAGAGGAAGCAGATTCGTTCATGTCAGAAAGCATATACGAGCAGCTACCAAAGGTTAAAGAGCCGCCTCTAACGCCTCCGAAGGCGAAGCGGAAGAAGGCGTCGAGGAGAGTCAGCAGCATGCCTGTATTGCACGAGCACATGGAGCCTGGGAGCCGGATACGAGAGTTGCAAGCACACACCGATGTGATTACAGCCTTAGACTTTGACGCCCCATTCGGCGTTGCGGTGACCGCGGCACTCGACGACACAGTCCGAGTATGGGACCTCAACGCTGGCCGCTGCATGGGAATGCTCGAAGGCCATCTCTCCAGCGTGAGATGCTTACAGGTCGAAGACAGCCTGGTAGCGACCGGCTCGATGGACGCCAGCATTCGCCTCTGGGACCTCAGTCAAGCCGACTACAGCCCTCAAGTCAACGCAAGCAGCAACATCAGCGCGAAAGTGCCTGAAGAGGAGGACGATCGATTATTCACAGAACCCGGTTCTCCCACTCCAGCACAACCGGAACAAAACGGCGACGCAATGAAAGACTGCCACATGTTCACCCTCTCCGCTCACGTCGCCGAAATCACCGCTCTCAACTTCCGCGGCTCCACCCTCGTCTCCGGCTCTGCGGACAAAACTCTCCGACAATGGGATCTCGAAAAGGGACGTTGCGTGCAAACGCTCGACGTGCTCTGGGCCGCCGCGCAGGCCGCGACGCTGAACACTGCAGCTGCGCCCAGTGTCAACACAGCAGGGTCAAGCACTACCGTCGACGCGGGCGGCTGGTGGCGGCCAACGGGTGGTCGCCTACAAAGCGCCGAGTCGGATTTCATTGGTGCATTGCAGGTGTTTGAGACGGCATTGGCGTGTGGTACCGCGGACGGAATGGTGCGACTGTGGGATCTGCGGTCGGGGATGGTGCATCGCAGTCTGGTGGGACACACGGGACCCGTGACGGCGCTGCAGTTTGATGATGTTTATCTCGTGACGGGGAGTCGAGATCGGAGTATACGGGTGAGTCTGAACCTACACAACCTACACGACCGGCAACGAATGTCGCGGTGCTAATGTGATGAACAGATATGGGATCTCCGAACAGGTAACATCCACGACGCGTTCGCTTACGACAGTCCGATTACGAGTATGCAGTTCGACGCGAGGAGGATCGTGGCGGCGGCGGGTGAGGATGTGGTCAAGGTGTATGATAAAACGGATGGGAGGCAGTGGAATTGTGGTGCTGGGACGACGGCGGCCGAGGATGATTCGAGGCCGGCGGTGGTGGAGAGGGTGAAGATTCGGGATGGGTATATGATTGAGGGGAGGAGGGATGGTGTTGTTGGGGTCTGGAGTTGTTGAAGAGGTGGGTCGAGGTTGTGGAGTTGTGGGCTGATGGACGGGGTTTCACACAGCATGTGAATGCTTGAGCGTTTTGAGATGGCGAGTGTATATATGTATGTACTGCTGCATGGCCGCAAGCTGTAAGACGATCGATCCTGAGTGCCATCTTTCAGTGTGGCCGGCTGTTAGAAGGTGGATCAGAAGACTCTGGCGTCTGGTAGAAGGTCTAGCCGCCCATGGTTCACTTCCGTTCCGCTAGGCGAGAACCATTGGTAGTCAAGGGAAGTGGACGACTTCATGTGATACAGTGCTAGTCGGATGTTCTACTGCGAACTCACATGCTAGAATACTTGATTCCTGTCAAGTCACAATCCGGACGCACATCGGTACAAGCGTATCACATTCACAGACCTAGACTTTCGCACTACCGTCGACAAGGTCTAGGTGTTCGCTCGTACCGAGTGCCGTTGCGTGGGTTCTCCAAGATGGTATGTCTGAGAACGACGTTTTGAGAGGCCAACGCCACATGAGCCCTGTAGTTCTAGGCTGTGGGCTTGATGGGGTTTGAGTTCTCCAGCAAGGTTCCCATTGCACATGGCTGGCGTGATTTCCATCTTGTATGCTGGGATATGAGTGCGACGGGGATGGTGTCCTGATTTTTTCTCTGGTGGGACGGGGCACACAACTGGTTTGTGCGTTGTGCGAGTGGGAACTTGACAGGACATCTGTCTTCACATTTCATTCATTATTATTCTACATTTCGATATCTTTATTCAAGATCAGACGTGTAGTTCTAGCCGAGCCTCAATCAGTGAATCACCCCTGCTCCGTCGATCGACGCGCCCGCCCAAGTTTAGATTGGACAACGGCCAGGAGCAGAGGGCAACGCCCAGAACGGCCTGCAACTTTGCAAGGTTATTATTATTCTTCCTCACCGAGGAACCTGCACGTCTTTCTTCCTGGTCGTCGCGGTGCATTAATTATTGATTTCACTTCCCACCACGAACCTCACCGACCTGGATATCCTGCGATATTCCTTCAATAACACAGCGATAAGGGAAAGCGGTCTTCGATCAGCCTTGCGATATAACCTGTTTCGCCCGCGCTCCTGCAGGAGCATAGCGTGGTCATTATGGTACGGATCTGATCCTACGCTTGAACTTTGATCAAGAAGGCTGAAAGAAGGCTGACTTTTTGGTGTGAAGGGCAACAAATGCAGCAGCAATGCCGGCGATGAGAATGTTGGCTCTGCTCAGGGCCAGTCCAACTCGGCCAGATCGCTCTTAGCAACGCTGGCACCGGGTATGCGAACAGTCAGTCCCGAAGGCTTTGACCATCCTGAGCTAACCAACACTCTTTTCGCAGTCGCAATATACGCCGTCGTCTGGTTCGTCCTCTTCATTCTTTTGCGGACACGATTCCCAAGATATTACCAACCCAGATCATTCGTCAGCAGTTTACGCGACGAACATCGAAGTCCCAAACTCAAGGATGGCCTCTTCGCTTGGATCTCACAGTTTTGGGCAATTCCGGACACCTACGTTCTCAACCACCACTCTCTGGATGGATACCTCTTCTTGCGATTCCTCAAGATCTGCATCGTGTGCTGCTTGGTGGGATGTGCCATCACTTGGCCTGTCCTGTTCCCACTCAACATCACTGGTGGAGGAGGACTGAAGCAACTTGATATGCTCACCATGGCGAACGTCACCGACAACTACTACAAGATGTTCGCGCACGCTGGATGCGCCATGGTCTACTTCAGCTTCGTCATCTACATGATCACTCGCGAGTGCATCTACTACATCAACCTTCGCCAGGCATACCTCATGTCTCCACTCTACGCCAGTCGCATCTCCTCCCGCACTGTCCTCTTCACCTCGGTTCCGGAGGATTACATGTCGGAGCCGAAGCTGCGACGCATGCTCGATCCCGGTGTCAGACATGTGTGGATGGCGACGGATTGCAAGAAGCTCGAGGAAAAGGTCGAAGAGCGGAACAAGACGGCAATCAAGCTGGAGGCGGCGGAGACCAAGCTCATCAAGACGGCGAATGCCAACAAGCTAAAGGCCGAGAAGAAGGGAGCAAGCAGCAGCTCGGACGAAGCTGCCATTGGCGAGAGCGGCGCTGCTGCTCAATACCTGCAACAAAAGGACCGCCCTACACACAAGCTGAAGTTCCTCGTCGGCAAGAAGGTGGACACGATCGACTGGTGCCGCGGCGAGCTGCAGAAGTTGATTCCCGAAGTTGAGAAAGGTCAAGCAGCGCATCGAAATGGAGAAGCGAAGAAGCTCAACTCGGTCTTTGTCGAGTTCGAGACTCTTGCCCAAGCACAGGGAGCCTACCAAAGTCTGACCCATCACCAAGTCCTCCAAATGGCGCCTCGATTCGTTGGAATGTCGCCGGAAGAAGTCATCTGGTCGAACCTCCGGATCCAATGGTGGGAGCGTGTGATCCGCCAGATCCTCACCATTTCCTTTGTCGTTGCTCTCGTCATCTTCTGGTCCATTCCCGTGGGTATCGTCGGAGCCATCTCAAACATCAACTACCTCATCTGCCAACTCCCTTGGCTGGACTTCCTTAACGACATCCCTGATGTCATCATGGGAGTGGTCACTGGTCTTCTGCCGGTTGTACTCCTGGCTGTTCTTATGGCTTTGCTGCCCATCATACTCCGTCTGATGGCGCGGATCGGTGGCGCGCCGACGCTTAGTGCCGTCGAGTTGACCGTGCAGAACAGCTTCTTCGCCTTTCAAATCGTCCAAGTGTTCCTCGTTGCGACTCTCGGATCTGCTGCGTCGGCGTCCATTTCAAAGGTCATCGAAGATCCAATGAGTGTCACGTCTCTTCTCGCATCCAGCATCCCGTTGGCCAGCAACTTCTACATCAGCTACTTCATCCTGCAAGGTCTCGGTATCGTCTCCGGCCTTATGCTGGGTTTGGTCGGTCTGGTCGTCTTCACGCTTATGGGCAAGTTCCTCGACACCACGCCACGCAAGATGTACAACCGATGGATCAACCTCTCGGGACTGGGCTGGGGTACTCTGTTCCCGATCTACACCAACTTGTTCGTCATCGCCATCTGCTACGCTGTTGTCGCGCCCCTGGTGTTGGGTTTCGCGGCGATGGGACTGTTCTTGTTCTACTTCGCTTACCGCTACAACCTCCTTTTCGTCTCGAACGTCGCCGTCGACACGAAAGGTCTGGTCTACCCGCGCGCTCTTGGCCACTTGTTCATCGGTCTCTACGTTGCGGAAGTGTGTCTCATTGGTGAGTCAAGCCTTCGAAATCTGAACCATATACTTTCACTAACGTTCTCCACCAGGTCTCTTCGCAATCGCCACAGGATCCAGCATCGGCGCGCTCGGCCCCATGATTCTCATGATCATCTTCCTCATCTTCACCGCTCTTTACCAGATCTCCCTCAACGCCGCCATGGCGCCTCTACTCAACTACCTCCCGAAATCCCTCGACGCCGAAGAACACCGCCTCCTCGAAATTGAGTCCGGCGGAGGCAACACTTCCGAAGGCGACCAGTACGCCGGCAAAGAAGCTCATTCCGCCACCAACGACGCCGCCTCCGATGGCCCGGCTCCACACAAGAAACCGAACTTCTTCGTGAAATGGTTGCGACCGGATATCTACACCGACTACCAAACCATGCGTCGCCTCGTTCCCAAGGCAATCGGAATCCACTACACGCCACAGATCGAAGAGACGGCTTTCTTTAATCCGGCGATCACGAGCGAGTTGCCTTTACTCTGGATTCCCAGGGATGCACTTGGGGTCAGCAGGCAGGAGATTCGGGATACGAGTAAGGTGATTCACATCACGGACGAGGGGGCGTTTTTGAATGAGAAGGGGAAGATTGTGTGGGATGCGGATCAGGGGCGACCGCCGATTTATGAAGGCCCGCCCGCCGATTTATGAGGAGAAGGTTTATTATTGAGTGGAATTGATGGGATGAGGTGGAGAGGGAATGGAGAACGATCGTTACGTGAAGTCTGTCGCTTTTTGGAGGAGGCGAGCGAAGCATTAGTGGGAAAGGTTCTTTGGGCGTCAAAACTCTCTTTGGTATACCCCGAGTACATACATAGCGTAGCATAGCATAGCATAGCATTGAGACGACGAGAATGATCGACGGAATGACATATTTGAATCTTTAAAAAAAAGTAGTTTCTCCTGTTCACGTATGCAACAAAGCGGCAAGCTCAAGCAATTCGACTGGAATGCGAGCGCCGCCCAATATCCATCTAATCTAACTCCGGAAATATGATCTCTCTCTCTACATGTTTCTTTCTCGACGATCATCCCATCAATGCCAATGACTGACTGACTGACGCAACCAACCAACATGTAGTCAAACGCATTCCGCTCGGCGATGGGACGTGAAATGCGGCATCAGACTATTCCGTCGATGTTCCATGTGCAAGAGACACTCGACATCCGCTTTTCACCTTCTTCACCTCTGAGTGGCAATGTTGAATGGCAGGATTCCGCCCCACGCATACAGACAGCATCGCTCGAGCCTGATGCACGCAACCCGCGAGACAAAGGAGAATTGGACATCGCCACTCATGAGGTCATGCCGCGCGGTCGCACACCAAAGAAAAAATGTTCACCGAAGCTCAAACCAACTCCAACCTCGCCTCGAGGTCTTTCGAAAGTGCCTGTTCATCACCTTCACCATTGGCACCATTCGCGTCATGCATCCCATTCGTCTCGTCCTTCGTCTCCCCACCCGACTCCTCCTTGACGGTACCAGCCACCGCCTCCGTCAACCCCTTGCGCACTCTCGCCACGCTATCCACAATCACAGCATCAATGCCCGCTTGCGCCTGCAAATTACTGTTGTGCGGATCGTTGTTCAGCGTGCCATATGACACGCACACCAGTTCCGACGACTGCACGACATTGATGAGTCGCGGACAGAGGACGAAGGGTTCCGCGGCGGAGACGATTCCGAGGAGGTTCCAGCGGCTGGCGAAGCGGATGGCCTCCTGTAATGAGGAAGCACGGATGTCGCCCACGGGAGAGCAGCCGGCGTCGGTGAGGAAGAGGACGGGTATGGAGGGTTGTTTGAAGGTCAAGAGGAGGCAGAGATCAGGGTGGAACGACGAGAAGACGATGTTTCTCTTCTTGCGGAGATCGTAGACCATGCGGAGCACCGTGTCGACGAAGGAGTTGAGTTCCACGGCGTAGGTGTCCATCTCCTCCTGCACGGACTCGAATAGCATGGGGTATTTCATCTCGATGTTGAAGCCAACTTCTTCCGGGATGGTCTTGAACATTTCCTCGAGGGTGGTGAAGGGTGATTGGATGAAGTCGCCACGGCTGTTGCCTTTGAAGCCTTTGAGTTTGAAGTCGCGAGTATGTTTCATGCGTTCTTTGGATTTGTCCGGAATTGGGGCGCCACCAAGGGAGTAGGAGCGTTGAGGGGGGCGGCGTGGCTCGGGGTACTCTTGTTCGAAGCTGCTGTTTGTAGACTTGTGGCCTGGTGTCGTTGGTCTAGTGCTTCGTGGCGTCTCACTGAGCGCGAGAAATTGCTCTAGGGTGAGGGTGTGGACTGGGACATCGGCTCCTGTTTCGCTGACGAGAAAGTCATGATAGATGACTGGAACGTGGTCTTTTGTCATCTGGACGTCGAACTCCACGTACGATGCTCCCAGATTGGCCGCGGTGATGAAGGACTGAATCGTGTTCTCGCCAAGCTGGAGCGACGTCTTGGTCGCCATATTCTTTCCCAAACCACGATGGCCGATAACCATTGTAGACGACTTGGTCCAGTACGTCTTCTCCTCACTGATGCTCAATGCGGGATGCGTGAAGGGCGTGATGATGAGGAAGTTGAAGTTGATGGAGCCAATTACATCGAAATCTGGTCCCGCTAGGAGTGGCACGCTGAGGTCGGTTTGCAGGGTCATGCGTTTGTTACCTACGCCAGGCTTGATGCTGGAGAGCAATGCAACGGCACGAGCAATTCGCTTGTTGGTCGATCCAGAGTACGTCGGCACGAGGTCGAACAACAGCTTCACCTTTGAGGGATCCTTGGTGGTGAATGTCATGAAAGCAGTGCTGATTTCCTCCTGGATCGGTAGGTCGATGACAGTTGGCTCACCAGTCGCTCCCTGTGCAGACACCACCAATGATAGCGCTGTGTCAAGCTGTGTTGCGTGTGCATCTGTTATCGCAATGTTCTCCAAACTGATCGGCGAGATGTCCTTGTGCTCGTCCAGAGTTCCGAGACTGACCAGTACCATGGTCTCGTCAGTGAGATATCGATGACCGAAGGATTTGACAGGTTCCGGAACTCTGGCTTTCATTGAATGCTCCCTCTCCGCACCATTCGAGCGGCGGTCTTCAAGCGATGACGCAGCTGGAGGAGACCCGGATAGCTGCGCCGCCAGGTCTGGACTCGGATTCATACTCGGAGGCGGTGTGAATTGAGCAAGGTATCTCGCAACGTCTATGTGTCCTCTCAAAGCGGCGTGTTCTTTTGGCGTCCATTGCGATGAATCAAGCTTGTTGATGCGAGCGCCAACGTCAATCAAGGCTTTGACGATTGGAAGGTGGCCATTGACCGAAGCGATGAAAAGCGGCGTCCAGTTGTACGACTTCTCTGCGAGCTCGACGTTGACCTGCCGTTCTCCATTGACAGGTGCAAGTAGAGCAGAGGCGCAATCCTCATGGCCGAATCTAGCAGCAATGTGTAGCGCGGTCTCTCCTTGCTCATCCTGGTAATTCACATTCACTCCAGCATCGACCAGGAGTTTGACAATCTTGTGGAAGTTTGACTTGGTCGCCAACGCAAGCGAAAGCCCACTCTTTTCCACATGCTTGCTCGTTAGCCTATGATCGGTGAAATTGTGCCAGTCGTCGACAAGGAGAAGAGCCTTTGATGTGCGGTAATGCCCTCCAATCACTGCCAAATGCAGAGGTGCGAAGCCTTCGAGATCTTGCCAGATGGGAGAGTCGATACCCTCCGTCAGGTCGAAAAGATGCCAGTCTTGCATAAACTTCATAAGCATCTGACTGGCAAAGACCAGCCCGTACTGTGCTGCATAGTGCAGTGGCATGCGTCCGTAGATGTCCTTCGTCGTTATTGCAGAACGCTGCTCCTCACTGAGCGTGTTGAGGATGAATTCCATCACGCGCTCCGCTTGATCATCCTTGAAAGGTTCCTGCTCCGGATCGCGTTCCTCAACCTTGAAGGCCCCTGGTACTCTGACTGGAGGCTCTGCGGCATTGATGAACGCTATCGTCTTTGAGATCTGGTCGAATCCACCGGCATGCTGGGATGCTCTGGCACGTCCCGTTGCAATAATGAGTTTGTGCAAGCAGCTACGCTTATTCATGTCGTCTTCCCGATCAATCGAAGGCACCTTACGAATGATGGCTTCCATGCATCTCATCGACTTGAACGAAATGGCTCGCTGGAAGAGGTCCAGCAAGAGTCCTCTTTCCGCCGTCTCACTGGCATTTGGTGCGGCCGCGGCTACCAGCGCGAGTAACTTGTCCGGGTTGTCCTCTCGCGCAGCGAGCTCCATAGCCTCCAGCGCGGATGTAGCAATCTTCAAGGCCGTCCGTGATCCCATGCGATGCATTGATCCCGAGCTTCCCGAGTGTATTGAGTCGGAATCGCTCACCACTTTGACTTCGCCCAAGTTGGACAGCCATTCATTGATCGATCGCATGTCCAGTGTCAACTTGTTGTTTGTCGCAAACGCTTTCGGATCCACCCTGGTCGCCAGATACCGACTCTGTGTCGACGAAGACGCTATCTTCTTGTCCAGCTTTTTCGTGATCTTCACAAATCCCCTCTTGTTCACATCTCCATACCATTGCAAGTGGCGATATTGTCCCCTCAGCTCCAACAACGTGCCCATGAGATCTTCCATATCGCCCTGGTCCATGCCATCCTTGAGCTTGGAAGCCATGCCATATCGATCGAAGAGTAGTCGTAATCGGCGGGAAAACTCGGCGTATTTGCGGTTGTAGAAGGTGTCGACGTCCTCGAGCTGGCGGTCCAGAGTGTAGAAGAACTCTGAGGGACGGTTAGATTATCGGTCTTGGTCACTGTGCGGACTCACTGTACCAGCCAAATCTGGCTCCCCTCCATCTTTCTCAGTCTCCTGTTTCGCGGCCTTGATCAACTTCTTGAGGGCCTTGTAGTCGATGTACGACGATGCCCACTCCGGGACCTGGTTCCGCGGGAGGTTCTGTCCGAACTTCATCTTGGGTGAGGATGAAGCTCAATGCGTTGTCGGACCGGCCTGGGATCCGGCGAGAGCGTGTCCACCAGCGGAGAGGTACGAGGAAAGGAAGTAGGGTGCAGACAAAGCAGAAGGATAGAAGCTAAGGTGGGTGACGATAGGAGGTGACAGTGTGCGAGAGTACAGCACTGTGCAAGAGAGCCACACCAATGCTGAACTCGTGCACAGCGTGCAGTGAAGCTCACACAGACGACTGTGGTATCACTTTGGCAGGCGCAGATGCAGCTTGACTTCCTTCTCAGCACCACTTGAGTGATGGGTCGGTCGAGTCGAGACAAAGCCGTCGGTCCAGGTCGAACAAGCAAGGAACAAACAATAGACCGCAGGATCAGATCATTCGGACTGCATCATCATTCACGACTCGCGTTTTCTCCAGTGGTCGGTCAGAGAAGACACGGCGATGTTGAGCCGCAGAGGAGGTGAAGCGATTGGCGTGCCTCGATCGCGGAGCCTGACTGGCCTAATTTTCTGCAGACCCTGAATTGACTTTCCAGCGACTGTACTCCTTGAATCGTGCAAGATGTTTGGGGTGAAGTGGGTGGAACGCAAATGTTTACAGCAATGTACGCTACCCGCGGTCGAAATTCCGCCTTCCGTACTACAACTGCAACGCGATATGACGATGTGGAAGTACAGTGTGCTATTCTGGTCCTTTTACAACCACCTTGAAGTCATGTCAGGGCACACAAAACTCCGCCAAATCGGCTCCCGGAACTGGCACGTGTCAACTCCGATCATGAGGCTCTCGAGCAAGGCTGGATGGAGACCCACACCTGTTGGAACTGGTTTCGGTGAATACGAAGAATGACTTCATGGACGGCGACAACATACATACAGCTGTCGCACTATGTAGCAACGACTGAAGGCCAAGACAGCCGTGACGGCGGAGAGAACTTCTTGCAAAGACGTCCAGTAGTGTCCAGAACTCCAGAACCCTGAGCCTGGACACGTATCCGAATTCCGCGGTGCAAGACGAGGGATAAGCTATTCGGGTCCGTATTCGTTCAAACGTCTCTCACCACGTCGACAGGCCACACGGAAAACAAATGTCGATCGAGCTCGCTCGACATGTAATCAGTGGTAAACGCAAGTTCAGATCGATGTACGGTGCTCAAAACGTGGTGAGCAAATGCTGCTGTGGCGCACAACGACCCATTCAATCCTTGATGTTTCGACGTCACTCAAGCAGAAGCAATGACCACACCGCCGACAAGGATGTAAACTGCCGATGTAGTCCCGCGATAGCACTTCACTTGGTTGCTGTTCGCTCTCTCTTCAAGATCGGCCCGACACAGACGGAACTTGAGACCGGTCTGCCCACGGCTTCACTAGCACTCCTGCCGTGGAGTCGACGATATGGATGAGCTGTCCGTCGAAAGGTGAAATGTAGACAGTCCGGTCCTCTGCAAGGCTGGAGACGGAACGGACAAGGACGTCCAAGGACGCTGGCAAGGACGCTGGCACGCTGGCAGTCCTGGCAGCGCTGGACGGCGTACTGCTTACTTGGTAGGACTCTCGAACAGGAGCGCATATACGGCAGCGCTGTGAAAGATGTTGTACAGCTGACTTAGCAGTACAATGGCAGTCTCGCTCGGCAGGTCCGCTCGCAAGATGGCATGATTTGGCGTGAAGGCCACTCGGCGATACGATCAGGACAGTCGAGAGGATCCTCTTCTTGCATAAGTCCCCAGCCTTCGCACTGCTCCCGAGTCCAGGATCTGAACACATCTATGCAACGTTAATAAGGCACTCGGGACTTCAATCTATCCACGTTTCTCGGGACCGACGCAATGGAGGTGAAAACTCCTGGACCCG
The DNA here is from genome assembly GCA_000223825.2 of Zymoseptoria passerinii SP63. Classification (NCBI taxonomy): domain Eukaryota; kingdom Fungi; phylum Ascomycota; class Dothideomycetes; order Mycosphaerellales; family Mycosphaerellaceae; genus Zymoseptoria; species Zymoseptoria passerinii. Next base: position 13,393 of record AFIY01000830.1, on the reverse strand, counting down.
GCCAGACCAACCCGACGTTTGCCAAAAATCCGAGAAACTGTCCGAGTTCCAACGTCTGTAAACGCCGAACGGCACCTGCTACTTTATCCGGCAGTTACGCAGAGTCGATCAGGCCAGGAGCCTTGATTTACCTAGAGGTGAATGCAGCGGCATTTACAAATCCAGCGAGCGGTCTAGAAGGCCATTGTTGGATAAGTCAGACATCTATATGTTCTGCGAGACATATCTGAGTCTTTTCCTGGATTCGTCATTGGCCGGAGCTGATGCCGCGACAAGCCTTACATCTTGTGGGGGCTGTTCTTCAGCGCAAGACCACCGCCAGCGACGGCAACAATAGTCGACGCCGAGACTTCAAGGACGTTTGAACACACAGAACTGGCGGTGAATTGATCAACAGTCAGTTCCAGGCAGTGCTGTGTCACGGAGTCGCCGACCGAGGGGAATGCGAATATTGAGACATTCAGTACCGGCTTCGAATCAAGACCTTCCGTGGTATTGGGTGAAGTCCTGGCAATTTGGTTGTGCTGTTCTTCCTCGGAAGCTCGAGTACTTCCTCCTTGTTCTTAAGTTATGGGCCACGACGTCGATTGCGACGCAAGTTCGCAAGGCCGACGACTTTGTGGATTCTGACATCAGCGACGGTTGGCGGTATGCTGCGGAGTTTCGGGCCTGTGACACGAATTCTGCAGCGCATGGAGACAGTCTGAAGAAAGCCGCAAGGTACAAATTTGCCGGTCGTGGAAGAACATGGCGTACGTCGTTGAGGGCATGGGATTCAGCCCACAATGCTGGACACATCGACCCGAGTACCGGGTTGACATACTCCATCCCGGGCTCGGTCCTATTCCAGTGGAGACATTACATTGCTTGGAACTCCGCGTAAAGTTGTCGCGCCTTCGTGTTGAATCGGCTTTGACGAGCGAGTTGTTCACAAGTTGATGAAAGGCACAATAATTTAGCGTCCAAGAGTCGTCAGGGCGAACTTCGGATCTGAGGGTATGAGGCGATGAAGATTGTCGTGCAAGGCAAGGCGGACACGACATGTCATCGAGCGTTTTGCATCGCCCTCTTTGGTGCACTTTTCAAGGCAGCGCGACACCCAAGTAGACTGATATCTGAAGGTCTCGCGCAAACGATATGCCAAGCGCAATACTCGCAGTCCTTCCTCGCGGCTCAACTCGGCCCAAGCTCACTACTACGCACAGCTTAATGTATTCAATTGCCAATCCTCAACGCCAACTTTAACACTTCTTCCCATCCCCACCTCCATGCCCTAACCAGGCACTTACGCCATCCATTGACTTTCCCTCCCCCTCGGCGTCAGCCGACGCGAAACCGACGATCTCAACCCGACTCCCCGGTGCGAACTGGAGGCGATCGCACGGCGCGACATCATCACACAAGTCACAAAGTCAAACTTGAACACACGATAGGGTTCGACGGAACGTGCGCATTGCGCAATGGTGATCAACAAAGACAAGGTGGACTGCGGGGTTGTCAAAGATCAGCAGTATTTGCCACTTCGCTTCGGAGGACTGATGATGGCGACGTGGGGAGCGCTTCCACCGGTTTTTCGCTGGTGGGATGTAAGACATGGAGAGCACTCTGACCAAAGTCACGCGCTGTCGGTGCAGGGTGATGGAGGAGGATCTTCGACAATTGGAAGATTATAAGCGCGCTAGGGGAAGTGTGTTCGGTCGCTCGGACCCGGTGAGGTGAAGGGAGGTGAACCACTTGTTCCGGCTTATCGCGGAGCGAGGTCTCGCGTTGGCTTGGCGCTTCGATAAGTAAAGAACGACGCTGTCGGTGGACTAGCTGGCTGAGAATGACGCCTGACAGCATAAGATGATTCCTCGCGAGATAGCGATCAGTCATAAAAGCATGGAAGCGAAGTAATCAGGTTCTTTAGTCCAAGACGATCAGCAAAACGTTGTAACCGAAAGCATGGCATCCGCGTGCCTCGGAAACTCTCATCACACATCCTCACACAAGCCATGCCATGCGACTTTCCACCATGCGACAGTCATGCATTGGTGGCGTTTGACCTCGCATTCTTTCCCCCCAATTCTCTGCACGCGGTACCGAAAACGCGAGAATGCATCCCTTGCGTCGGGTTCGGTTGCGGTGCATTGTTTGCCACCTTACCTGCGGTGTGGTACTTGTTCGACGGTTTTTTTTTGGGCAGGTGGGATTGTCGAGTTGGTCGAGGCGGATAGATTCGGTTCTACATGGCTTTGAGTCTGGAAAGAAAGCAAAATGGTATCATATAGACAATGAAAGCTTCGTCGCCCCCCCCCCCCCCCCCCCCCCCCCCCCCCCCCAGCATGTCAAACGACCATAGCAAAGTATATAATGATAAAAACAATCCAACTCCCTCCCATTCAACTCGCAGCCACAACCGGCGGCGAATGCGTCAAACTCGCCCAAACTCGCCGCATGCGCCGCCAGCCGTGCATTCACCAGGTCCAGCAATTCCGGATCGAAAGGCGTCGTAGGTCGACGCGGGGGTTCGCGATGACAGTCTGCACACCTCTCATGTCCACACTCGCGACAGGCATCGCCTTCGATGAACATGGTGCCGCAGTTTTCGCAACTATATCGCACGCGTTGGCGAGGTTTGCGGTAGACGCGGCGGACGGCTTTGACCATTGGGGCGGCGTCGGCGGAGAGGCTGCGGTTTGCCAGTGCTCGGCGGGAAGCAATCCATTGAGTTGCGGGAGCGGTGGTGGTGATGGGTGGTGAGTCGGGACATTTCTCGCATGGGGTATGGTGGCACATCGGACAGTCGGTGGTGGTGGGGGAGAGGGGTGCTTCGCATTCGTGGCACATTTGGTAGATGACGGTCAGGGGATGTCGTGAGGAGCGGATGGATGTGCGAAGGGCGGATCGTGGGCGGGTGAAGAAGGAGAGATCAAAGTTGGAGTCTTGTTCGTCGATGCTCGAGCTTATTTCGAGCGGTGCGGAGGTAAAGTGGATGGGTGAGCGGAGAATCGCTGGTGAACTCGCGATTGATGTAGGTCTGATCGTGCCGAACTCCTCCTCGTCTGATGAGAGGCCAAGTCGCTGTCGCTCGTCGCGTTCCATGCTGCATCTCGCACTGTCCAGCATTGTTCTCACTTGCTTCGACGGTTGTCTTGGACATTCCTCGCATCTTTGATGTCCGCATTGCACGCATGTCTGCTCGCGGCCAAATTTCCTATCACACCCGTGGCAGGTCCAGTGCATCCTGATGCGAATGGGCTTCTCGACTCGTCGTATCTTGGAGGGTCGATCTGGTGACAGATCACGGGATCGTGGCCGGAAGTGTGATCCCTGTGACCCATGACGAGAGAACAGCTCTTGAATATGGTTGTTCCTGATATCCGACCGACTGGCGATCATCGGTAGAAGTGCTTCCTCCGACTCATTGTCCGGGTCGACCTCGATTGGTGCGTCCATCGTGGTGGGATTCGGCGTGCACGACGTCGGGCTTGGTCCGGGCGTTTGTGGTGGTGTTGGTTCCGTTTGTTCTACTCTTGCTGTATCCCTCGATATCGCCGGTCGCAATACCAGATCCATGCTCTGTTTTCGTGCTGCGTCCAGTGGTGTAGCTTGATCCGGCGAAGTTGCATTCCTCTTGCGTTTCATCGCCGCACGTACCCGATCGTATGCCCTCGCGAAGCTCCCTCTTCGCTCCGCCATTGCCATTTTGTCGGAGATTCTAGTCTAGGAGCGTTGTAACAGATAATTATGTGTCGATGGTTGTAGTCCAACGACGATGGATCGTCGCAAGGCCTTCCAGCTCAGGTAAAGATCTTCCCTGCAGATCGCGCTATGGCGATGTCTCGGACAAGCACACGTTTCCGGCAAGCGATCGACTCGTGCTAAAGGTCGACCATGGCACGCTGCGGAGGATCGACTTGCGGCTTAGAATTGAGGTTGTGGAAGACGCCGTTCACTGAGAGACTCCGTCCAATTGTCGAACCGGACCCTGGAGGTGAGCGAGGATTGCGATGTTGGTGGTAGAATAGCAAGACGGGCTCTAAGCGATGAAGTGGAAGCGAGAGTCGAGAGTATGGTAGAGGACTGGACACGGTGGGTCGATAGCGGTAATAAACGCTTGTGTATTGTTGATGTCACGAAGAGGTCAAGAAGCAAGAGGCCCAAGCGATCGGTGTGAGGAAGATGCAAAGTTAGACCCGAGTAGACGATGACGGGGAACGGGAAACGGGTAGAACTACAGATCAGTTCCAGCGACAGGGATGATACCACATCGCCGGAGCGGAGCGCCGAAGCCGTACTACGGTATGATGGTGAGTGGATCACGGTGGAGTTTCTGATTTTCTGAGCGGAGGAAAAGGCAAAAGGACGAGTGAACCAGGCGGGCACTTGAAGGGCCAACGCAAGCCACGTCTGTCTTGGGTTGGTGATGAATGTTGAAAAGCCACCGAGGAATCCATGCATCCATCCATCCCAGGACCGTCCGGACTCCGCTTGGAATCCGCTTCACCCGAATCCTTCGCCAAGCACACTGGACTGGACATGAGTCGTGTCGTCGATCGACTGCAAGGCGTCAATTAGGTTCGATGAGTGCAAATGTCCCACAGGTGTAGGTGATGAGAAAGCGCAAAGAACTGCTCGACAAGTCCAGGCTGAGACAACATTAATCTATCAGACTCCACGATAGATATCGGACTGACCACGACCCGAGAACCATATCCATTCAACACCACATGTCTACGTCGGTCCACGTCATTGGTATTCCAAACTCATCTTCGTCCCAGCGTCCCGTCAGCTGGAAGTCGCCAGTATCGACTCGCCATCTCCGGACCCGATATCTGCCCGTCCGCCTTGTTCCTCCGCCCTCGAAGGATGATCGCTGCTCGGCCTGCATGAGCCGCACCCAGTGGGCGGCGTCAGCATTGTATGTCTTCCGGAAGTCCGTTGTTCGTCGACAACGATGGACCTCGTGTGCGACTTCGTGTGTCAGAAAAATTGTCCTCCCTCAGCCCGGCTGCATTGAAATGGGCGCCACGGGTGTACGCTTGCAGGCGCCTCTTTACTGCACCACCTTCCTGCCAAATATCACCTTCACCGTGTCACGGAGATGCGACGGCATATAGTGGTAAACTGCCGTCCAAGCCTGCACGGCTCTGGCAGTCTCGCCTGCTGTTTCAAGGTCATGCGCTGAACGAGCAACCCAGTCGTGGTCCTGGGATCGAAGACTTTGACAGTTCAAGAAGATTGAAGCATTACTCCTCCAGTTCAGCAAACGCTGTAAAGCAGGACTTTCCTCCGTGGTCCCGCTCAAACTGCACTACAAAACTCACACCTGAGTGGCTTGGTGTCTGCAATACGAGCAGGGGAACGGAGATGGCAGTGTCCCGAAAGTCCAAGACTCCCAAGGTCCAAGTTCCTACATCACCTAACCGCTTCCGATCCGTTGCGCGAAGATGAAGCCTACTACTCTGCTCATCAGAGTTGCACTCGTCTGCGACGTCTAACCCTTGGAAGCCAACGAAGAATTGCACTTGTGAAGAGATGCCACGCCATCTAACCATCTCCGACCCTTCACGAAAAGACGGAACTCGCTCTGCCGTCCAAAACTGCAAATATTCGCGAGGGCAACGACTTTACACATGTTGGTCCCATCACGAGCCGAGCAGTATCCACGGACCTCTCGCGACTACGAGTATAAGTCATTGGAGGGATCCGGTAAGTCTGTTCTTGTTGATTCTTCTTTCGTTGATTCATCTGCCAGTCCCTCCCGAAACTTCGTCGCCGCAATGATGCACGAGAAACCAATTTCGCAATGCTGGACGTGAACACTTCGGCAACCCGTGCGTTCCCTAACGCCAATATTGCGAAGACAGGAACCTCACACACTTCAGACGCTCTTTCGGGAAGTGAGCAACCGGGCCAGCAAATTCCGATATGGCGGTTCGTCTTCTTTACTTTCAGGTGAGTGAGTGCTCAGCTTCTATATCGAAAAGAGCTCTGCAGCGTAGTTGCTCTGCTGACAGAATGACAGTCTCGGCATATGCATTTTCCTGTCCATTCACCAACTCTTCCATAGTATGGATCGCTTTGTAAGGCTCTCATGCCTCCGCGATGCCGTTCAGATTGCGCTGCACAGCTGAAACTCAGATGGTTTGGAGGCTGCACCTTGAACGGGAGACAGTAGGTACCGCTCTCGCAAACGAGTTTGTTCAGGAAAATCAACCACAGAGGAGCAAGACGATCCAGCAGGCTTATGCCGACTCGGGATCGAAAACGCTGCGGGTGGCATGGGTTGGGTGTTGTGTTGCGTTGTCGTCGACGCTTCGTCGACGCTTGGAACTTGGGAGTATCACGAGCTGGGTCTGCGAAAACGAGACGCCGCGCAAGAGCAGCGGGAAAGCGATCGCATTGGGACGCATTAAAGATCAGGAGCAGGGTCGGCCTGAATGGAGCCTTTGGAAGGATGCTTCACACGCTGTGCACCAATGGCTCCGGAACCGATGCGGCTTGTACGCTGCCGAAGAGGCCGCGTTTGGGTGAATAAGAGCGGGTTGCCGGGCTGCATGTGCCATATCCTGGAGGCCAGCAAGACAGTGTCACACAACCGTTGATGATGGCATGTGCCTACGGGGTCTCACAGCTTTCAGATTCACTTCATCGACCACCAGACACACCCGAGGCGTCCGACAGGTTCGACTACTAAGCTCGAACATCAGCCTTCACAGACCAACTTCGAACACTACCCTCGAACATCCCCGGTGAAAACGTCCTTCAGTTACCAGTCCAGTCCACCATGGCTCCCTCTCAGAACAACTGGCTAAGAAGACTCGCGATCACAGCACTGCTGTGTGCGGGCTTCCTCACACTACGACCATTCCTCCAAACCTCTCCATTCCAACCACCACCAGCGTTCCAACCACGAGCCATTGCAGACCTCAACTCCAGCTCCTCCTCCAACCTGAAAAGACGCGACTTCATCCCCTGCGACTGGAACATCGCCGGCATCTCCGCCGCCGCCGCGCTAAACGACCTCGGCAACCCCGACGACCTCGAACGCTGCGCCAAAATGGTCTACAAAGGCCACCACCTCCTCTGCCTCATGAACGCTCCCGCCGAGCGCGTCCCGCAATCCACCTGGGTGTCACCCGACCTCGACATCGCAGCCTACGGCTGGGACGCCCTAGACAACTACCGCAGCTTCGACTTCTACGGCCTGCGAACCGCCTATGCCGCTCTCAACATCAACGACGACAACACCCACCGGCGAGAAGCCATGATGGAGCACGCGTCGGACAGCCAGCCCGTACCTGACGGTCCTGAGTACGAGGCAACACAGGGAGAGTACGTGTGGTCTTTCAATCCGCTGGACGGCGCCATGGTGGCGTTGGGAAGTTATAGTCCTGACTTCATGGCGAGTCGATTTGGGGTTGCGTTCCCAATTGTGCCGCTGAAGAGGTGGTCCGACTTGACGTTCTTGACTTGGCGGGCGCTGTTCCCTAGTAATGGTGTGGGCGACGTGAGGGAGTTGACGCATGTGTTCCGGCACAATATTTACAACGAAGTGACGCTGGATGGGATACGATCAGTACTCGAACAGAACGTCATGGACTCGGACCCGGTACGTTTTCCTTCCATTCCAGAAATGGATTTGCTAACAACATCTATCTCCCGCCAGTTCCCCGGCAAATGGCCCGGAGTCGGCTTCAGCACCGGCACTTCGCAAGGACTGGCGCTGTTGACGCTACCCAACACCTTTGGCGTGGTGTACCTGCTCGCACAGCACAAAGTGCAATTGGGCGTCCGGGTGATTGATCGGATCAATATTTTCAATTGCCCGTTGAAGCTCGAAGAAGGGAGGGAGAAGTCGCAGTGGTGTTTGTACTTGCATATTACCGCAGGGCCGATTGGAGATGGGTATTGAGTGCTTGCGGAGAGCGAGAGATAGCGAGCTCGAGAGTTAAAAGGTTACAAACCTTTACGGTCTGCTTCATCGGGTTTGGTACGCAGCATTGGCAGCGAGCGATTGCTTTGTCGGGATGTCCCAGCTATCCCAAGCGGTCCTTCATAGAAAGCATGTAGCATGTAGGATACCTCCAAAGAAAAGCTCTGTTTCAACTGCCGGTATTCCTCTCCTTCCAATGCTCCGCGCATCAACCTAGGCCGTGCTGCTGCTTCCTTTCCCTCGCAAACACGCACATCCTCGTAACAACCTCCCCACGCTCTCGCACAGACGGCAGGATCCAAGCTACGGTACTCTGCCTTCTGCGGTGCAAATCGAGCGGGATCGAGGCAGTTTTCGGCGGGCTGTGGTCTACATCGGGTAGACGGTATCGGCGTTGTAACATTTGCTTTTCGTGAAGTTTGCGCGGCACCGCGAAGGTAAGCATTGATGAACTTCATGTACGGCTTCGCTCAAGATGAGATGGGACATGCTCGCTTTCAGCCGGCCGCATTGGATTGCGCGCGACGGGTATGGGGGTATGGGGGTATGGGTATCGTACAACATCGACTATATACACATTGCAGCACCGTCGTCCTCCCTTCTCATGATCGGAACATCCGTCACTTACCTACCATCGTTCTACAAATATCATACCAAACACCCTCGCTCGGTATGCACAATCCCAGCGTACACATATACGCCCACCGACTCTCCCACCACTTTTCAATCTTCTCAACCACGCTCAGTGAAAGAAATACCGACTCTCCATCAACCGCCTCACATCAAAATCGCCCTTCTCCGGGACTTCCGGAAACGTCAACGGTAACCACACATGGATTTTCCTCGGCACCGGCTTCTTCGCAGTGGGAGCCTCCTTCTTCTCCGTCGTTGTTCCACTCTGCTCGTCCAAAGAAGAGGAAGCTTCGAGTGCGTCGCCGTCCGGTAAATCTTCAGGCAAGTCGGCGCCGTCCATGTCCGCGTCGAGGACGTCGTCGACGTCGCTCGGCTCGTCCAAAGAAGAGAAAGCTTCGAGTGCGTCGCCGTCCGGTAAATCTTCAGGCAAGTCGGCGCCGTCCATGTCCGCGGCGAGGACGTCGTCGGCGTCGGTGTTCGTCTCCTCGACGTCAGTAATCATCGCGTCGTCGCCGGCCACAGCGGTCTTCGAGTTCTTGGACTTCTTCGCCGCACCCTTGCCTTGAGCAGGTAGTTCACCCAATTGCTGCCCCGCCATCTCCGTCGGCATCTGGAAAGCCGACTCATCCACCTCCGCCTCATAGATACTGCCCGGCGTAACCATCGCTTCACCCCTCTTCACCTCCTCCGGATCGTCACTATTCTTCAACCGCACTCGTTCCGCCTCCAGCGCGAGTTCGCTCACGGTCAAGTCCTCATTCTTCCTCAGCTGCGCGCGACACTTGGTGATCGCTCTCCCGACGGGACTCTGCGCGACGACGCTAGCCATGTACATGAACCCCTTGTACCTCGCCTGGAACTCCTCCCTGAGTCGGCCGATAATGTCCTCGCGGTGCATCGTAACGAAAGCGTCCCGCAGCACACGGGACATGTCGTCGACGTCGCAGGCGTGCGTCCAGAAGGAGTCGTGGATACTGGCGAACGTCATGCCTTCTTCCGTGCACTTCAGTGCGGACAGGAGCATGTGCGTGGCGTCGAGGGAGTGGATGAAATTGGGTGGGAACGCTTGCAGTTGCTTGCGTCTGCTGACGGGGTCCCAGACGTGCTGTTCTTGGAGTGTGACGCTTTGCATGGTGGTGAGAACGACGCGGTTCTTGCTGGCGCGGTAAGGCTGGACGACGGGGAGCTTAAGAGGGGTGGTCCAGACGATGGTTTGCTTGAAGACGGGTTTGACCTTTTGGACGTCGGAGGCGAGGGTGTCGAGGACTGGGCCAGAGACTGCTGCTGGCGGTGGCGCTTCTTCTTCCTCGCCCTTTTTTGCCCTTTGTTTTCGTCCTGGCTTCTTCGCGCTCACCCTCGGACGTTTGCCAGCGGTTTCCTGCGTCACCTTGAGCTTCTCGACCTGGGCGGGAGTGAGACTTGTCGAGATGCGATCAGCACACTGGCCGAGCCATGTTTGGATCGACTGCGCGCCCTTGAACATGTCACCCAACGACTTGAAGATCTTGGTGGCCACGTAATGCGACATATTGCCCATATTGACTGGACCATAGGACCCGATCTCGGGGAACAGGACTTCGAGCTGCTTCCTGACTTGCTCCTTCGCGCCGTAGAAGGTCACGCCGTAGACGTTGGTCATGACTGGCTGCTTGACACATTTGCGGGTCAAGCGGCCTTGCAAAGTCTGTGCGATGAGATGGCCCTCTGCGGCGTCTTTGTCGACTTCAGCTTTGACCGCATCGGCAACAGCGGTGTAGACATCTGCAGGACGATCGCTTGGCTCAAGATTGACCTGTGCGGCACCCGCTCGATCACCCCCAAGTGCAGCATAGTGCTGCAGACCGTTGCAAGTACCGTCCTGTTGGACTGGTAGATGCGAGACGAACTTGGTGGGATCTGGTGAGTCCAGCGCCGCTGTCAACTCAAAACATGCCGCTAGAGTCTGCCAGGCGTCATCCGCTTCGAGCCACCATCTTCGGCCGTTGAGTGGGTTGCGAACCGAATCGTAGATGTCGTCCAGGTGAGCTTCAGTGAACTCCAGGCGCTCTTGCATACTTGCTTTGTCGTGACCCGCAACGGTCGCCAGATGTGTCTTCAGCCATCGCAAACCCTTCTCGCCCAGCTCCTTGCCATCGGCGAACACTAGCAGACCTCTGACGTTGTCGGCACCCATGTGATTCAGGTACGGAGGGATGGGATATGCACGTCCACGAAAGTCCAAGTTGTGCGGGAAGTACATCGTCTCATTGACAACAGTCCGCGCAATCTCCAGCTGGAAGTTCTGAAAGCACCGCTTCGAGTGCAGTCCAGTCGCCTTGTTCCTGATCTCCTGGCATTGCGCGAGCCACTTTCTTCGTGCGGCGAAGTCAGTCGACTCTGGCTCCGGTGGGAAATCGGTAGCAGGATGCAGAGGCGCAAAGTTTGCGATTTCCTCACCGGAGTTCCAAGCGTCCAACTGCACTTTGAAGACGCCCGGATGTATCCTCCAAGGTACGCTGCTCAACGCTGTCAAACCGCGGTATACAGTTTCAAGATCCTTCCCCCCGTTGCGCTCTGCAGCGGCGAGGAAGTAGCTCTTTCCTTGCTTGTCTCCGAATGGCAGTCGAAGGATGGGCGATGGGAAGCGCAGATACCCACCGTCCTCCCATCCTTTCCACGGCTTTGGTCGTACCACCATCGGCATGCGCTTGGCGATGAGAGCAGGCACTGGCCCAGATGAAAGCTTCTTGATGAGCTCTACGTTCGGAGAAATGACGCCCTGCCTTTTGCCTCGAACCCACTTCATCTTGTGGAGCAATGCCGGCTGCATCCGCTCGATCATCTCCTTCGTACGAGGGTGTTCTCGCTGACATGCCAGCGTCGCAGTTCCGACCAGCTTTGAGATCAGCATGGCTCCTAACTTGAACTTCATTGTGGTGGACCATTCCAACTCAGCCAGTAGCTCCTTGTTCGATGGCTTCTTCCGCGAGCGTTTCGATGCTGACGCTTTAACAGCATCTGTAGCATCCGCAGCAGGTCCAGCGGCGGATTTCTTTAAGCGGCCTGCGCTTCGAGTCTTCTTCGCGCCTCTGCGCGTCTGCTGACCAGCAGCCTTCTCCGACTTGCAGTCAGATTCGATTGTGTTCCCCAAAGCACTGACGAGATGGCTCAGCTTGACGTCAGTCTCGTACTGGCCGCTGACTTCTCTCTTGGAATTCGCAATGCTGGACATTGTGACCATGATCGTGGTCGCCGCAATACGTTCAAGTGGCAAAAGCTCCAAATATGGCCCATAGAGATGCCTATCGTGCTCGCGACCCGGATCAGCCATGTCTTTCTTGACCTCTTCCAATTCCTCTTTGAGCGCCGGAAGCAATTGTTGATGCCACTGCCACATCGTCGATGACATGTCTTTTGTCTGTATTGCCGTGCTGATGCCCTTCTTCCTCAACTCCTCGTCTGCTTTCTTCCAACGATCCACTGCAACCTCCACAGATGTCCGCTCCAGTGCTATCTGTCGTTGCGTCGCTCGTTCCTCTTGCTCTTCTCTCGTTGCGGTTGGCGGTAGAGCTGGAAAGTCCTTGAAAACGTCCATCGTTCGTTTGATTCCCACAAGACCTTGTCCTTTCTGGTGAGTGGCAAGCACCTCTGGTGTGTTTGACAGATCGATGAATTCTCGCTGATGGGTGGTAACGCCGTCTTCTATTGCCTGCTCCGCATCTTCTAACGTAGGCATTGCCGTCTCCTCGAAGTCTTCGTAGTATTCCACGGTAGCACGACCCAAAATGGCAAACTCATTGTCATCATAATCGTCAGACTCCAGCACATGCTCCAACATTTCCGGTCCAAGTTGGCTGGCGAGTTCGGCGTATCGACGAATCGAACGATCCCTCCTTGATCCACCTAGAGTCCGTATGACCGCTCGTAGCATTAACACGATCATGTTCGCTTCCAGCTGAACGCCCTTCTCCCTCATCTCCACCTCAAACCATCTGTGCATCTCTTTCAACAAAATGTGTGATTGATCGGAATCCCTGCCGTGTGCCATAACCAATCGCAGAGCATCTTCCAGGTATACTGTGTGGGCGAAGAGCAGCTCCGGCGCATCGCGTGCACATTTCTCCGACAGTCTCTGCACAATCGCCATTGCTCTGTCGCGGCGACCCACGCTCAGGCTGGTCACCAGATGTGTCAAAGTATCCCGAGCGGCAAGAGCCATCCCTCCGAGTCTGATCATTGCAGGCTCCGGGCTCACCGGCGGGTGAACTACCAGCGGTTCTGCGTGTGGCGCTCCCAGGCCAGCAAATCCAACTCTGCCATCTCTGGCGAAGTCGAACGGGATAAATTGATCGTTCGTAGCGTCGCGAAAACCCGGGCCATAGCCAATGGGCGGTACTTGGCTATTGCTGGGTAGCATGTGGTGGTCCGCAGCTGTGGCGAGGGATCGAATTCGTGGCCGGGTCGATGTTCGGGGCGCATTGCGGCGAAGGGAGGGAGTCGCAGTGTGGGAGGAGGAAGAGGATGAGCGGACTGCAGTCCAACGAAGCTGTGCGGGAGCAAGCCATGGTAGGTATAGTTGTGCGAAGGAGGCGGCGAGGATCTGACAGGTTTGGCGGCGTTGTCTCCGTCCAGCAGAGCGGACGAGCATGGTTGTCAGTATTACATGTACAGTATTGGTTGGGATACAGCCTTTCGATGAGAGATAGGCTGCGCGAAGGAAGAGGACAGATGCGATGGGTGGTCGGATGAACAAATATAATAAGGAGATGGGATGTCGACGATGGCAGCAAATCTTTCTCGACGTCAAGACACGCGAGCAAAGCAAGCAGGGATCGCCACATGATGGTGGCCCATATCGAG